>JBBIGC010165453.1:0-16129 GCA_037576955.1 Lepidarchus adonis
CAGAGGTGTTTAGCACTTGTTGGCCCCTTTGCCTTCACTCTGCGGTCCAGCTCACCCCAAACCATCTCGATTGGGTTTAGGTCCGGTGACTGTAGAGGCCAGGTCATCTGCCGCAGCACTCCATCACTCTCCTTCTTGGTCAAGAAGAGAAAACTTTTGGCCTGTACTGTATATATTTTACAAAGAAAAGAACAGTATGTGTATTAGAATAAGAACCAACTATTTTTTACACAATTAGCAGGTATATGTATACATAACTATTTTCACTCAAATCTTTTCTTCAAGAAAACCCAGTAATTCTTGTAGTTTCATCCAGTACTTCTCTCAGCTTTACCAGTGCCTTGGAGAATTTAAATTAACTGGAACCAGAGAGGAGAAGTCCAGAATGAATATTTAGTTCTAACTAGCTCAAATTATATGATAATTCTTTGTTGCTTTTTGCCATTTTTTGCGAGGTTGCACATAAACATAAACTATTTCTGTCCTCCCCTTAAAGTCTACATTGCTGTGGGATTAGTTTAGCTCTTTTTATTTTTGCTCTCTCCTTCAACCCAGAACGTGGGTAATTTCCTTGATCTTGTTTTCACCAGAGCCACACCTGCACTCAACATCTTGACTTCCCCTGTCCATTTTTCTGACCTTCATCTTTTGTCGAGTCCATTCTCTGTCTTCAGACTAACCTTACCCAATACTCATTATCTCTTCATCTACTCCCTGCAATATTCACTCCCTCTCTCTGTTTGCTCTTTCTTGCATAATCCCATCTACCATGACTCTCTCTGAAGCATTCTCCTTCCATCCTTCAACATCTCTACTTGATCCTTTACCATCATCTAAACTTCTGACCGTATCCTCTGATATTCTTCCTTCTAATATCGCTCAATAAATGAATATCGCTCACTTAATAAATGTGTCCCAACTCCCTTAAATCAGCTGTAATCACACTAGTCCTGAAAACATTACACAAATACCAACTACAGACAAATATCGTTCATATTTTTTATCTCTTTTAGAATCAGAATCAGAAAAATTTACTTATCAAGAAAATTGCTTAAGAACATTACGTCTCTAGTTATTTCATTACAGTGGCACCTGTGAGGGGGGTGGGATGTATTAGACAGTAAGTGGACAGTCAGTTATTGAAGCAGATTTGCTGGAATCAGTAGGTCTTAATGTTATGGCTGATTGGTATAAAATCAACTTAACCTATTTCTATTCCAAAATAGGCTTTATGATCCAAGACAGTCTGGATTTACAAGAGTGCAACCTCAGGATCACTGCTTCTGCCTAGCAATTGTTCTTAGCTTCAGCACTGCAATTATCCGGGGTCAAGGAAATGATCTACAGTATCTTACAAAATTGAGTACACCCCTCACATTTTTGTATATTTTTTATTATATCTTTTCATGGGACAACACTGAAGATATGACAAAGTAGTCCGTGTACAGCTTGTATAACAGTGTTAATTTGCTGTCCCCTCAAATTATCTCGACTCACAGCCATTAATGTCTAAACTGCTAGCAACAATAGTGAGTACACCTCTAATGAACATGTCACAAACTGCCAGACTGTGTTACACAGTCTGTGTAGCAATAGTGTTAGCAACCTGTAGATTGAATAGAATGGAATAAAAGGCCTCCCTTCCCCTGGCCACCTCCCCCAGAGGGACCCCGAGGTGTTCCCAGGCCAGCCGAGAGATATAATCCCTCCAGCATGTCCTGGGTCTACGCTGTGGCCTTCTCCCAGTGGGGCATGCCTGGAACGCCCTCTGAGGAAGGCGCCCAGGGTGCATCCTAACCAGGTGCCCAAATAACCTTAATTGGCTTCTATCCACATGGAGGAACAGCGGCTCTACTCTAAGTCTCTCCTGGATATCTGAAGTCTTCACTCTATCTACCTAAGGAGAAAACTAATTTCAGCCACTTGAATTCGAGATGTTACTTTTTCGGTCACTACCCACAGCTCGTGGCCATAGGTGTGGGTAGGAACGTAGATTGACTGGTAAATCAATAGCCTCGCCTTTTGGCTCAGCTCTCTCTTTACTACGATGGCCCCGCATTACTGCCGATGCCGCACCGATCTGTCTGTCAACCTCTTGTTCCGTTCTTCCTTCACTTGTGAACAGGAGCCCAAGATAGTTGAACTCCTCCACTTGAGGCAGCACTATGCTCCCAACCTGTGTAACATCCTGTGCAGCAGTTAAAAAACAGATTATGTTTTATTCTTGGTAGATAATAAATAAATGATTCATGTAAATGTGTTGTAAAGTCTGACAGCTGCGGTAACATTCCTTCCTACACTATGGGTGTAAGAGTCTTTTACTGAACGAGCTGCTCAGGGCTCATGTAAGGGTTGGGAGGTGTTGTCCATGATGGATGTTAGCTTGTTCAACATCCTCTCCTACCCAGTATGCTCGATGGGCTTCAGTGAACAGCCCAGGGCAGAACTGACTCTCTTGACCAGCTTGGTAAGTTTTCCCCTGTCC
Source organism: Lepidarchus adonis (assembly GCA_037576955.1). Taxonomy (NCBI): domain Eukaryota; kingdom Metazoa; phylum Chordata; class Actinopteri; order Characiformes; family Lepidarchidae; genus Lepidarchus; species Lepidarchus adonis. Next base: position 2,486 of record JBBIGC010165453.1, read on the forward strand.
TTCTCTGCAATTCCACCACACCAGCAGACCACAGCATAAAGGATGGCAGACGCTACCACAGTGTCATAGAAAGTCCTTTAAAGAGTCCTGTATCTCAGTCGCCTTAGCAGGTGGAGACAACTTAGACCCTTTTTATAAAGTGCATTTGTGGACCAGTCCAGTTTGTTATTGAGGTGAAAACCAATGTATTTGTTCTCCTCCACAGTTTCAATGTACAGACCCTGGATTTTCACTGTTCACTAGATCAATGCCATTGTGAGCCACTTTGAAGTTGCACTTTAGAAAGTGAATAGTTTACTTCACTGGTGATTACATGTTGCACATGTGAGTACCGTCTAAACTCACATTACTCCTAACACACAAAACTGATGTGACTGGAAAAAACTGAACATAGATCTGAGAAACACTGATTTAGAAAAGTGGGTAGTGGTCTCTGAAGATTACTGCAATAATTTGTTGCTTCATGGTGTCAGAGCCAGTTTCCATACTGCCGCTGGAATGGCCACTGCGGGGCTGCAGGAACAGGCCTTTGTTTCTCTACAAACCTGAACCAAGTAACCAATGTTCTACACACCTCATTAACTTTCAAGACCCCACTGGGAACCTTTGGGTTTGACCTACGTGTAAAAAGTGATTTGGAAAATTGCTGATGAATGGCAACAAATACACTCCTTCACCCAACCTGATCCTCTCCATCACAGGTGCATACTGATGGAACAAAGCTGCTTTTCAATTTCCTTAGAGGATACAGTTTACAGAATTAGCTTTGCAGTAATAAAATATCAGAAAAAGAATTTCCTCAAAGACAGACCAGCACAAGAACATCCCAATGCATAGAGAAAATTGAACGAAATGCTCAACTGACAGAGAGGATTTGCTTACACATATCTGAGACCCAGAAGACACATACTTAGAGCCGAGAGTTGTGTGCTGCCACAGGTCAGCCCCTCATGGCTTAGCCTATTGTGTTAGTGTATACTCTGTCACTGTGCTTCATTCCACTTGACTGAATTTAGTCCCTCAGCTTCAGGGACAAAGGAGCACAGTCGTGTACCACTGGATTAAGTTGAGCACTATATGTCAATGGCAAAGACTTGGAAATGAGGGAAAAAAGAGCAACATTTGTTCAGAAGTTAAGGTATGGAACATAAGCTCCCCAAAACAAATCCCATGCTCCAGTGGAGTGCTGTTAATTTGCTTGGTCTTAGTCTTTCGACTTGTGGTATTTTTAGTGCCTATGGAGCTGACCTCATGAGGGGCTGATAATTGCACTAGTGACTTGAAGCAGGTTTAACCTCTGGAAGCTGCTGTAACCACTGGTGATCATAAAAGCATGATTTAATTTCTTACTTGTAAGTTTTCTGTCATTGTCAAAAAATTGTCATCACTGTCAATAAACGAAACCAAGGAGGATCACTCCCTCAACCAACTACACCTACGGGGAATGATCTCTAACTCGCCTCGAGCGAGATTCGAACCCGGACCTGCGAGCTTCCTAACCCCGTGCCCTATGCGTGGCGCCACGGGGCTGCTACTCTGCCAGTAGAAAAAAGCGCCGCTGATAAGTGTAGGACGCAGAATAGACAGGGAAACATAAAACACAGACATACAGTAAATTTTTGTGTCCCAGTCAGACCGACATAGTACACTCTCATCCTGATGTAGCCCAGCAATCTTAGATTGGATCAGATGAGATTATGATTTGGAACAAACGTAAACATCTTCAAACATGTCGAAAGTTAAGGATTAGTCAGAATGTCCTGTTTTAAGAACAAAAGAGCTATGCAAGTCAGGTGATGCAAATGGTAAAGTGAGCAATGGCTAATGAGCACTGGAGTGAGGGAAGTGTTGAAATTTCCAGTGAGGTTAATGATATCAGTAAATATCGGTGAAAGCATTGTATCTGTAAATTTGGAGACGTGACCATTGAAAAAGTCATAGCGAAAAAAGCTTGTCATTAAATATGGTAACAATGAATGCCATGTTCCAGCTTGTTAACTGGCAGGAAGGTGGAAACAAGGAACAATGAGAACAAGGAGGAAAACAATAATAAAACATAACACGGGTCAAATAGAATTATTAAAAAAACCACCCAGTAGATACAGCAGTGATGGGTTATGGTCACAAGTGTCCAGAATAGTGTAGATTACAGCATAGCAGGTCACTGGGTGCTTGAGCAAGCTACGTCCACTGGAATTTTGACATTAAACTTATCACAAGGGGATCGCCTATTGATGTTTCTTCACCCCCTTTGTGAAAATATAAAAACAAAGGTGTGGAAGATTACAATGATTAGAACAATCATGGAGTAAGATGTGCAAAGGAGGACAATGGTATCCAAAATTAATATGATTATGAAAGAATACTTTATACATATTTAATTAGAACATGGACTTCTGTCTGGCAAGAGTGGTGCGCCTCTACATCAGGATATGGATTCCAGGTGAAAGCGTAACATCATTGTCCACAGAGAAGTCTTCAATTAAAGGATTCTTCTCACAGCAGATACAAATGCCACCTTTAGACCATCAGGGCTGAACAATAAAAACAACGACTTGGATCAATGTGATGTGTGATCAGGCAAAACTGGTGAGAGACACCATAAAATACTACTACTACTACTAATAATAACAAAATAATAATAATACAAGATCATGCGCTTTAGGATGAATTCAGATTTTTGTGAAAATAATGAGATGTAGGACTGATATCACCGTCTGTCTTGGAGAGGAGATGTAATGAATACTCTTGAATATTTGACAAACAGGAGTCTGTTGTTAATCGCGGGAGTAACGTTCTAAAAATAACTCGCAATAGGCGAAATCCGCAAAGTACTCAGCTTTGTTTTTTACAATGATTACAGATGTTTTAAGGCTGTAAAACTCCCCACTACACACTTTATACACTTTTCTCAGACAGGCATGAACATTTTCACACTTTTTTCTCATGTTTAAACACTCTCAAAGTTCAAACCTTTGTAGAAAAATAAGTCTAATATTATAGAATGATACTAAAAATCAAAACCTGTTTTCAGGCCCAAACATTTGGTTGAGAAATAAAAATATGAACATTTCCCATAAAAAATAATGATGGATTTTAAAACTAACAAATTTAATTTGTTTTTAAAATGAACGAAACATCAAAGGGTCCCATCAGCTCACTGCAGTTCATTGGCCATTCTCACCATGGTTGCCACACAATGCACTAATCAAGACGTAGAACACAATGCACTGTAAAAAAAAAAAAAAAAAGCATGCAAAATTGCACTAAAAAATCAGCGAAACTGCAAGGCCACAAAGGGTGAACCTCGTTATAGTGAAGGACCGCTGTATAGAACTACTGTAGAAACTAAATTATTATGCTTTTACAAGCCGTGTCCTAAAGGTGTAGGACCACTACGATTGAGGGGGAATCAGGTGTAAGATCCTGAGCCTGTCCCTTCATTTACCCAGTAAATCCTTGTGTGCATGTTTGAGTTACCTTGTTCAGATCACCATGCTTGTCCTTGATATAATCTTCCTCACTGTGGTGAACAGTGTTATAGGTGTCTGGGGCATGGTAGACTGGCAGACCCCACCCCAGACACTGGTTTAGGCATCATTGTTCCTGACGTGAAGCAGGTCGAAGGCAGTGGGAGTCCATCTTTGCCAGTTAGATGAATGGTAAAGATGACAGTCGATTATGATGATGATGAAAAGGAGTACTGCAATGTGGTCTCCCTCCAAGTCTTTGTGCCAAGGGTCACTTGTAGCTTTAAGTCATATTTATGCAAAAATATAGTAATGCACACATTTTTATCAGTAACATGATATGGAAGATGCATTTGTGATTGATAACAGCAGCATACTTCAAAATTACATACACAAATATTCACTGGAGAAACATTTAGCTCCAATTATCTCCCATTTGCTTCACATAATCAGCTTCATGATGAGCAGTAACAGTATCCTCTCAGATGGTGAGGGTTCAAGGTTCAAGGTTCTTTTTATTGTTATCAGCAGCTTTGAACATGTACTAAGTGTGATGAGACTACGTGCATGGCCCAGTGCAACATATAGTAACATAGAACATTACATTCAAGAGGGCAATAAGAAAAAACAGGCAACACAATAAATACAATACAGAAGTGACATTAAGTGTCAAAATGGTTCAGAATAAAGTGCAGGAACATTACAAAACAAACACAGTTACAATGAATAGAACAATAAATACACAACACTCTAGTGCTATTTAAGTTGGGGGATGAAAAAGGCAGGGTGTAAACCATATTGAATGAAGTTCTACCTAGTTATTATATTGCACAAATTGGCTGTAGAATTGAAAATATAATTTTAAGAAATGTGGATTTGGCAGTTTGAGATTAATGCGCATTCAAAGATCTGATGGCTTGTGGTATAAAGCAGTTACACAGTCTCTTTGAGGTAAAACGAAAGCTACGATACCGTTTGTCAGATGCTAGAAGTGAAAAGTGTCCATAGTGGGTGATAGTGGTCCTTCACTATATAACTGGTCCTGTTGTAGCAGCAAAAATGTCTTTCAGGGTCCGTAGGTGCACCACTGATTTTATTAAGGGTAATAGCTTTAGGACAAGGCTCTTGAAGGAATCATTCTAGAAATGGTACATACAAAAGAAAAATATATGGTAATATAATTCTGATTTCTCATGATATCCCTTTTATAAGCTATGTTATATGTTATTGGATATTTTCTTCAATATATTCAATAGATCCATTACCAAGTATAATTTTCTCTATTCAACTAGGCTTTCTTCATCTACTGTTAGGACAGCAGATTATGTTTTTATATCATTCATATAAAAATATAGAACATTTTAAAGGGTTCACAGAATTTCAAGCACCCCTGTATGCATACAGATGCCCGAAAAGACCTGGGAGCATCCTGGCTTAAGGCAAATATGGTGCAGGTGTGTCTGACTACGCTGAGCTTCTTCTGGTGAAGACGCCATGCTCGATTAGACACCAGTCAGAACTGATTACCAATCTGATACATAATTAGAGGGAACTTATTAGTCATGACAGCACATAAAGCTTCTCGCCCATGCAAGATATTAAGGTTTCTCCACTGGACTGGTTCCAGCAAAATCTAGAAGACCAAAGTGTGATTAAAAGACAGGATCACTTTCAGAACACCAGTTACACCATTCTTCACAGCTGGTACATGGTTGTACTGTAGGACCTGTATGCTAATTATCATTTCACAGCCCTGGACATTAGGACGGTGGTAGTTGAGCTTCTGTTTGGTGTCTTGGTTCAAATACTCAACAAAAAGGTTTTTATTAAACCTTTATTTGACAGACCTCTGAAGACGTGTAGTCAATTATTCTGTTCTTTTATAGCACACGTACACATTTGCCCATTGGGAACTTCACATTTAACCAAACCAATAGACTTTTGTATTAGTAGGCTATAGCTGTGAGTGCTTTATTAAACATGTTGCTGTGGCCTAATGGTTATGGGTTCGAGTCCCAGAGCCAGCAGCAGGCTGAAGCAAGGCACTTAACCCCTACTGCTCACCCGGTATATCACTCCGGATATGAATGTCTGCCAAATGGCATAAATGTTGTGTAATTCAGAACAATATTCTAGAATCAGCTGGTATTCATAGCCATATGCAATGGTTCAAATTACGTATACTGTATGTTTTATTGAAGTGATAGTAAGTATACATCTTCTATAGAGAACAAACTTATGCATATTTTCAAGCAAAGGTGAATGCAAAAATACTATCAGGCACTATAAGGGAAGTAAGAATTGAGCATTCTGTATTGCTGCATCAACCAAAATAGTTCAGGAATTGATGCATCGATCTGTCACAAATCAAATTGTGTTCATTACACAATTAATTTTCCTTAATTTTACTGTGGGCAGTGTTTTTTGTACTGAGAAGCTGCTTTTGATTTTGGCTATTTCACTGTTTTTGACTTTCAATAATACAAGGTTCAGACTATAATCATGCTGGCTATTAAGTGATAAGATAAACCTTTACTAGGTTACAGCAGATTGTGTTAAATTTCATCATATTTCAAAGTGACCACAGATCCCTGTATTATTTATTTATTTATTTATTTATTTATTTATTTATTTATTTATTTATTTATTTATTTATTTATTTATTTGATAAATGAGTGAAACTAGATCTGATTCTTAAAGGTGGGTAAAACAATCTCGTTGATCCTAGACAAAAAAACTCTCTGAAGTGTTCATTATCAAAATTGATAATTAGCAGATCTTGATTTAAATTAGACTGAGTTACGTGTCTAATATAAAGAAGTTCAAGTATTTGCTGCAACATATTGTTGGTATGCTTGTTCTTGTAGCAGCCCTATTTCTGCTTAGTTTTGCTGTGGTATTAAATAAAAACCTAGGGTTATTTTTTTATATTTGTTATATTATATATATTTAAATAAGTTGGTTTGATGCCATTTATGTTTTTTTGCAGTTTGCTTTAGAAGAGTTACATTATCTAAAGAAAATTGATTCTAAGCATTCAGTTACTTGATCGAGTTCTGTAGTGTCTGATGGTGATCCATTCAAGGTCAAAAGCTCTGGGAAATTATTGATACAAATCTGAGCAGTAGACAACGTGAATAGTCGCTTGATGTGATATTGTGGAGAGAAGCACGTGTTAGTACCAAGGCGCCGTTTAAATGAAATATAAGAGATAATGGTCTGAGATCACCTCAGACTGTGCTTGCTTTATATTGATTAGGTTACTAAACTTTTTACAGACTCTTGGAGTATTTCTATATTTTTGTGAATATATTGTCACCTGGGAGACGGCTCTATGCAGCTAGCAGATGGCCTGTCTGCTCCCTGGCCTTGGATCTGGATTGTCACCAATTAATTGTCCTAAAACTATGTGTTATGCTACAAGAAAGGAGAACATCACCTTCCTAAGTGGGATGGATATGGTCCCACCCTAACAGGCCGGCTTTGCCCTCAAAATTTCTTCAATTGTCTATAAAGGCAACATTGTTTTCTGGGCACCATATAGACTTACAATATTCATTTAGCTATATTCATATTTTAGATACTTTGACCCAGTGACATTTGTGTGGAGAACATTGAATTGGTGTACCACAGCCTCATTAGGAGTATACTTATATTCACAATGAGAAGGAAATATTTCAGAACTATTATGCAGGCATTTCTGTAAAATGTAGCTTTAGGCAACAAAGGCAACTTTAGCATAGTTGATTGAACTCGTTAGAACATTCCTCACCTTATTTTCAGCATAAATTATTGTTATTGAATGTTTTTCATTTAGAAGTCTAATTTAATATAACCCACAAATTCTCTGAAGCTCTTTTTTATTATGTGCATGTGGACATGAAATGGTTATTCCTTAATGACTGCTTTTAACCTCAGTGTATATTCCACAAAAATGAAATTATTCATAAAGTGTAGTTACATGACCTCTATTACGCTGCTATAATGGGCTTCTGCAGCGAGGGCTGCGGAACTCGAACGTCATTACTCGTGTGGCAGAGGTGGGGCGAGTGCAGGAGCGTGCACATGCAGGGAAGGTATTATTTGTATGTTATTGTACATGAGAACTATTTCACATTGAAATATACATGCTGTGCATCAAGTAAGGCAGACAAAGCAGAATTTTAACAGAACATTAAAATTAGTTATTGAAAGTAAATATTGTCAAGACTTTGCCATCTTGGAAAATGTTTGTAGAGCTTGCTGATATTTTGTGTGCTGTTTTGAACACAAGTTTGGTTCCAGATTTACTTTCCTTGCCTCCAGTTATTGCATGGACATATGAAACTCTAGCAGCACCTGATTTAATGTAAAGATTTACATTCACTTTGATGGTGAGAATAAGTAACACTTTGCTTCCATGAGGAGAGGTCTGGAAATGGTTAAGGACCATGGCAACTAGTATAAGACGACAGAGACGTTTATGCCTTTTTGTGTCAATACTAGGGGTGGGCCGCAATATTGATATGCCGATATATTGTTGTCCTTGCTCATATGACATGATAATCGATACGCTGACAGCAATATCAATATTTAAGTTTGCCATCCAGTTGACTACTGGCGTTGTTACTTCTCTCCGCTGGGTGGCGCTGCTCAACTAAGTGCAGGAGATTTGAGTAAACAGTAAAGAAGAGGTTTCAACAGCTTGTATCATGCTTTAAACTTTCTTGAGTGAAAGATGAAAATTAACTTTGCAGCAGTTAGATGCAAAAAAACTGCTACTTTTACATCTAAAGTCTGATTTTGGCTTTTAGAACACTGGAGCAGAGTGTTGATTATTTTGTGATGGTCATATCTCTCCTGCACTAAAGTAAAGCTATTGAATAACACTAACAGCACTGTTAACGTGAGTAAACATCCCTCCACCTCCCGTGCGCACATCTCTGAGCTTTCACCTTATATCTCCATGTTTTAACAGTTTATTCCCTAAAAGGTATGAAACAGCTTAAAACAAACTTCTGATTCCTAAAGACTTTATAAAGAGTTATATGAGTGTAACGTGTGTAATTACTTATTTCTGTCACAATATCTGAGGATTCATTAGGGATATTAAGTGGCTCTACATTTATGCAAGGAAATCTGCACGTGCTGAGAGAATGTATTACATTTTATGTAACACAGGATAGACACGGTTAAAACTAGTGCGCTGTAGTGGGGAGGCATGTTTCATTAGGAGCTATGCACTGTGTAGTGTTCGTTCCACTATGTTGCTAGCACGATGCTAATGCTACTAGCCAAATGACAAAGGGGAACAGAAATAAAGCCCTGAAGCTGAAGTAGCATTTTTTTCTGTGCTTCTGATTGCTTTACTTATGTAAATTAATAACGTATCCTCATGTTTCTGTGTTATATCGCTACGTAATTGTTGGATACATCAATTATGGCAAAATCGCGGTATTGCAATATTATCGTTAACATGGGCCACATATGGAGTATCGTATCGTATCGTGAGATACCCGCCGATTTCCACCCCTAGTCAAAACTGTGATCATTTTGTAATGGATACAGGATTTGAGTGGAAGCCATGTTGTCTTAACAATAGACTCATGAGGTGAAATTTCTTGACACTGGTGAGAACAAGTTGGTCTGTTTGGTTCCGAATGTAACAAGAAGGAAGATGATTTTGAAGTTGAGAGTGAAGTTGCAGTTCCTGATTGATTTGGGGGAAAAAACAACCTAATTCTCTATTGATTAATGTCTTAATTAATGAACTTTTTAATGACTGCTCGGTTTGGGAAAAGTTTGACCTGGTTGCTAGAAGCTCTTACATCACTCTGACCAGGTCACCTATCCTTGGACCACTTTGCACTTCAATCTGTCCAATGGTGAACCCTGTCAGAGAGGTGCACTTTGCCATATGTCCACTTACTCTGCAAAAGTGAGAGAGCCTTCAGTGTCCAAGTCTGTCTCAGTGCACTTTCAGAGACGTCCCTTCACAACCAAACTTCTGCAACTGATTTCTAAACCATGGTTCAGCTCTTTTCATATGTTTATTGCAAATTAAAATTTAAGATCCATACTCTTAATATCAGATGCTATCAGAATGCAGTCTTGGATGTGTGCTAAGGATGTGTCCTCACTCAGTGTATAAAAAAGAAAGAAGAAAGAATGAAAAAATTATATGAAACTTATAAAAAAAATAAAGAATGAACAATTTAAAAAAATAAAGGTAGGAAGGAAAGGAAAAAGTATGCATGAATGAAAAATTAAACTAAAGGAAAGAAAGAATAAATAAATAAAAGACAAAGACAGAAAGAAAGAAATGAAACAAATAGAAAGATAAAAGAATGAAAAGTAGCAGAATGGAAGAAAAAATAAAAGGGAATAAAAAGGAGTGGATTATAAAAGGATAAAACTCATATACACATGCAGACCAAACATGAGCAATGTTAAGGTCTCTCGTTCCTTCAGTTCCTGCTTTTTTGAGGCGAGCAGTGATGAGTGTCCTCCTCCTTTGACCCCTCCATTAGAACTGCAGGGTGATGATAAGACACTACTAATGGCTAGACTGCCACCTAATTTTTCACTTAGTGACGGAAACAAGGTACTAATCTAAAATAATTCCATTTAATCTTTTGCTGAAATATGGAGGAATAAAATTCTCTGAATAAGCTGTGCTGTTGGAGGTTAGGGTTTAATCCAGCTTTACTGTTCCTCTCTACTTTTATTGTCCTACACATTTACAAAAGTAACGTTGAAACAGACAAAACATGTCTGTTCTAATGCTGACTGTAAATTACATGACAGGAATTGAGAATCAGATTTTATTAAATGTGGATTTTATTCAGAATCTGCTGTGTTTGTATTTTTTGTAACTGGGTTCCTAATGTTCTGGAGATACAGCCTTAATTTCTCTTCTTTTTTATTTCCTAACAATGGAATTTATGGGCAAATGCTGTAAAATAAGATGCTCTAAACTGATTAAAGTTCACTAATCAGAAATCTAATCAGGAACAACAGAAATCCACCAAAAACAGCAACTACTACTGATTAAGTTAAGAGAATTTTCTTCAGCAAACCCCATTCAATTGAATGTTGAAAATGAAAACTATTATAAATTACTGAGATTTATAAATTATGCTATAAATGAATTGTTTTGAGCTTTAGATGAAATCAGAATGAAGTCAGACCAAAGGTAATATCATGTCTGGCCTCTGAACTGAATACAGAAACATGCTGGTTTCTGTCTGATAAAGTCTGATAAAGTCCTTGATGAAGATGATTTTATGTAGTCTGTTATAATACAACAGGTCCAATACATACAGAACGCTTTAGATTAATAGTAGCGTCATGTTGTTGTTGTAATTATTATTATAATGAATGTATTATTTATTTATTTATTTATTATTATTATTATTATTATTATTATTATTATTATTATTATTATTAATATTTGTTGTTGTTGTTGTTGTTGTTATTTTTATTTTTTTTAACCTAGTGTAAATCTTTTAAGGCAGTATATTATTAGGTAAGGTATTTCAGACACGATTTTTCTTTCTCTTATAGCATAATAGCACAGCAGCAAAGTAGATAGTATGTTATATATGCTTTGTGAGACTTGTGGGTAAAAAGGAAAAAACAAAAATAGTCTTGAAGCTTTGAATTCAGCGACTGTGCAGCCCTACTGCTATTGTTCATAAGACACTTGATAACCTCATGCATGCACAAACAGTTCTTCTTCTGATGTAAAGCATAATTAATTTAGCTCTGCTACTGGGGGAAAACAATACGCACCATAAAAGCCACCGGTTCAGCACTGCAGTCCTGCAGGCTGTAATGTGCGGCCTCCATTGATTGGATTAATTTATCCAGTGTGTCTCACAGATGCTCATTTGTACTGAGATCTGAGGAAACCATTCCTGAACTCCCTCTGCTGAGTGGTTGTGTGCATTATCCTGCTGAAAAGGCCACTGCCCTTAGGGGTTGCCATTGTCATGAAGGGGTGAACTTGGCTTACAGCAATGCTAGACAGTAAGGATCCAAATAGGATCAGCATGAAGGCTAGGGCACTTGGGAAACGGGTTTCATTTTGCCAGGCAATGGGAGAAATCAGTTGTCAGTTGTATTTTAATAAATGTAAAGTACCTGAAGAGAGTGCTGTGAAACTGTTATCTAGGAAAATAAAAATATTAGATCAAATTCTGTATCAGAAACTCAATAAAATACTTAATCCATTACAAAAAACAGGACTAGGACTCTGCCCCAGTGCATGGTCCACCATTCTCCACCAGAGTGCTAGAGTGGTAAGTTCTGGAAGAGTAAAGGCTGTCAATTTGAAGGACAAGCCAGAACTCTCCAGGGCTCTACCACAATCTCACAACCCACACAGCCTGAAAGGCTGTATCACACCAGAAAGGCCTTCATTAGCTTTATCAGCTAGACAAGACGGGCTCATTGCATTGCATATCAGAAAGAGTCAGAATCAGGATGTAGAATTGTTCATTGTTTCATTTATAAAGTAGCTGTTCAGTAGTTAGGGTGAAAACGTGTTTGCCCCCTTCCTGATTTTTTTCCCCATGTTTGTCACACTTAGATGTTTCAGATCATCAAACAAATTTAAATATTAGTCAAAGACAACACAGGTAAACACAAAATGCATTTGTAAGTGAAGGATTTTATTATTAAGGGAGAAAAAAATCAAAACCTACTTGGCCCAGTGTGATAAAGTGATGGACATGTACAATGGGGCCAAAGTATTTGGCAGCCACCTATTCTGCAAGTTGTCCCACTTACAAAGATGAGAGAGTCTGTGATGTTCATCATAGGCTCACCTCAACTGTGAGTGACAGAAAAAAAAAATCTAGGAAATCACATTGTATGATTTTTAAAGATTTTATTTGTATAATGGTGTCAAAAATATGTATTTGGTCAATAACAAAAGTTCACCTCAATACTTAATGTAACCTTGGTTGGTCAAACATTTCCTGTAGGTCTTCAGCAGGTTTGCACACATTGTGGCTGGTATTTTGGTCAATTCTTCAATGCAGATCTTCTCAGGAGCTGTGATGTTTTGGGGCTGTTGCTGGGCAACACAGACTTTCAACTCCCTTTACAGATTCTGTATTGGATTAAGGTCCGGAAACTGGCTAGGCCACTCCAGAACCTTGAAATACTTTTTACGTAGCCACTCCTTCATTGCCTGGTTGGTGTGTTTGGGATCATTGTCAGACTTGAAGATCCAGCTACATTTTATCTTCAATGCTCTCACTGATGGAAGGAGGTTTTTGCCTAAAACCGCATGATACATGGCCCCATTCATCCTTTACTTAAAACAGATCAGTCGTCCCATCCACTTTGCAGATAAGCAGTCTCAAAGCATAATATTTCCACCCCCATGCTTCACAGTGGGTATGGTGTTCTTGGGATGTAACTCAGCATTTTTTTCCTCCAAATCCGACAAGTGGTGTTTATACCAAAGAGTTCTATTTTGGTCTCATCTGACCACATGACATTCTTCCAATCCTCCTCTGGATTATCCAGATGGTCTCTAGCAAACTTTAGACGAGCCTGGACATGTGCTGGTTTAAACAGGATTTTAATCCATGACGACATAGTGTGTTACTAATAGTAGCCTTTGTTACTGTGGTTCCAGCTGTCTTCAAGTCATTGACCAGTTCCCCCCGTGTAGTTCTGGGCTGTTCCCTCAGTGTTCTCAAGATCATTTGTACAAGGTGAGATCTTTCATAGAGCCCCAGTTTAAGGGAGATTGTCAGTGATCTTGTATTTATTCCATTTTCTAACAATTGCTTCAACAGTTGAACTCTTCTCACCAAGCTGCTGCCTATTGTAGATCGGATCATCCCAGTCTTGTGCAGGTCTACAATCTTGTCCCTGGTGTCATTAGACAGCTCTCTGGCCATGGTGGAGGTTGGAGTATACAAAAAAGACCTGCAAAGCTAGATCTAGTGAAACTGACCATCTATACACTTAGGCTGCAGACAGTCTATAATCATGAAGTGCCTTCACGGGATGTAGTTTACATAACAGCTCATCCTTATCTAAATTTAAAAGAGAGAAAGCGTGCGAGAGAGAGAGAGAGAGAGAGCGAGAGAGAGAGAGAGAGAGAGAGAGAGAGAGAGAGAGAGAGAGATTTAAAACACCACCTAACCCGCTAACGAAGCATAAAAAACCTCAG
>JBBIGC010165483.1:0-10064 GCA_037576955.1 Lepidarchus adonis
CCTGTTTACACTGTCATGGGACAGATCCGATCTGTGTCACATATGAGCAAAAAATCGGAATTGGGTCACATTTCACTGACAGTGTAAATGAGGCCCTAGTTAGACTTTCTAAACTCAAAGTACGACTCCATTTGGCCTAAGTATAGTTTTTTTTAATTAAAAGCTTTTAGTTTTAGTCACTACAAACTATAACCATCCACACACTTGATGGAAATTTGTCTTCTGGGGCTGATACAAACCAAAGCAAATGAAAAGTTAAAAAAAACGGTTTGAGAGTGCCCTCTAGCAGACCCAAAGTGTATTGCAGCTCTGTGTCCTCACTATATTAGATTTTATTAGACACTATAGTACTTCAAGGCCATAGCCTTGAGTCAACACTAAATGTGGAACATAGGCATGGAGAGGGGTAATAAAAATGTAACGAGCCAGACAGTGATGCATAGTCATATGTAGTAGCATGTAAATAACATTCAAAATGACCTAGTTTAGTGCATTGAATTTTTCTCTTGCCCTAATTTCTTGATTTTTAGCACAAATGTTTTATGTTTCTACAATATGAGCAAAGACCTAACAGACCCAAAGCATATTGCATTATTTTTGTGCTGTATAAACCCTGCTTTAGATTTCCCCATGGCAAAAGTCGTGACCCAAAGCCGCTCTTAGGAGTCCGTTCAAGTCCATTTCATTTGAGTTGAAGTGAAATGATCAGCACACTACAATGCGATAGGAGAACTGTGAATGCTGCCGCGAACACTGAAGCACTGGAGGGAAACAACAAGTGCTATGAATTTCAGAAGTAACAGAGTCGATCCAAAGACCAATGCACGGGTCACGGACAGTGTCAAAAAACGTGAAAGAGAGAGGAGGGTCCTTTGTCGAGAAAACAGACAGATTGACAGTGGGGTGTTGGTGGTGGAGGGGTGGGGGGGTTGACTACAAAAACACAGGACCTTCTTACGTCCAGCAGCCAACAGGATAAGACAAGGCCTGTGTTGGGGAGAGAATTAGTGGCGACACTTTTTAACTAGTTTACACAAATCAGCCGTAACATTAAGACCACTGCGAGGTGAAGTGAACATTGAAGATCTAGTTACAGTGAAGTTGGGGGGGATGTATTAGGAAGCAAGTGAACAGTCAGTTCTTAAAGCTGGTATGCTGGAAGCAGGAGTGTAGGGTCTGAGGTTCTTACTGCGACTACATCTCCAGAACAGCAGGTCTTGTGGAGTGTTCCAGGTCTGCAGTAGTTACCAAGGAAAGACAACAGGATCATGGACACCCAAGGCTCACTGATGGTCTGATCCCAAAGAGAAGCTCCTTTACAGGTACAAAAGGTTCATTTGCTTTTAGTGAACACTCCCAGTATTCTTGCTAGCATATGATCTTCATGGTGTTTCTCCATTTGTTTTGATCAGACGTCCTGCCATCGCTGTCAATCACCTGACACGGTAAACACTGGCCCCCTTCTTCTTTTCTTTCCTCATGGCAGTTCTTTCTCCCTCACATACCTGCTCCGTCTCTTTGAACAGAGATAAATCGTCGGATTACTCGTTCCTTTTCAAGCTCCCCGGGTTTGCAAAGGAGTTCAGTGAAGGCTTCCTATTCAAAACATTACACCAACAGAACTTCTCCCCCTCACCACACCACCTTTTCTCCTCAACTCATGAGCTCTTTGCACGACAAGCCGAGTTCCCTCCTTTCACAATACCACAGGAACAGGTAAAGAGCGGGGTGGGGGGCAGGGTGGGGTGGGCTTGGGGGCAGGGTGGGGTGGGCTTGGGGGCTGGAAGCCAAATAGAAAAGCCCTTTAAAATGGTATTTATAGAGAGAGTGAAGACAAACAGTGTCCCTGTTGAAAATGGGAGAGCGCCCTGAAATCCATTGCGATGACAGTTGGAAGAAAGCGGCCTTTATGCTGTGGATTGAGGCCCGAGTTGCCGCCTCGGCCCTCCTTTTACAAAAGTGATTAGTTACTTAAAAACACAAACCAGTGGCTCAGAGGCAGAAAGCCCAGAGAAGACAGGCCTTTGGTTGCCACCTCGCTAATGAACGGTTCCGCGCCTTCGCCCGGGACGACACCCCAGTCTCGTCCCTCGTCTGATTGACAGCACCTCACGGGGGTCATCTGTCTCCGGCATCTGATCCCAACACCACATCAAAGTCCACCAGAGGTGCAGACAGCACCCAGCCGTCCAAGAATGAGCCCACGCCGAAACAAGCGGCTTTCATCATGGAGTCGTCCTCGTGTTTGTGCTCGTTAATCGTTAGTCAGCTGACGTCGCCCGGCCGTCGGCTGAGCTCACGTCGCAGGTATGCGCAGCGTCTGATGACAGCTCGGCCACCTTACTGGAGAAGCTCCAGTGGCATAACCACCAATTAACCCTGTTCATAAGTGCATACACACCATCACATTACGAACACCTGCTTAATACTGAGTTGGTCCCACACTGTGTCCTGACCCCTTTCTATCAGAGCAGCATTAACTTTTTGTTTGGGACCAGACCACACCCTTCACATGCATCAGTGAGTCTTGGGTGCCCATGTTCCTTTCTAGGATCACTGTTGGTAGGTCCTAACTACTCCAGACCTGGAACACTCCACAAGACCTGATGTTCTGGAGATGTTCTCTCCATCCCAATAAGACCTTCAGATCCATGCAAACACATAGTGTGTGTGTGTGTGTGTGTGTGTGTGTGTGTGTGTGTGTCTGCACAAGTGTAAATTATTATTATTATTATTATTATTAATAGTAGTAGTAGTAGTAGTAGTATTAATAATAATAATAATAATAATAATAATAATAATAATAATAATAATAATAATAATAATAATAATAATAATAATAAATATGTCATCTTACCCAAGTGTGCACAAAAAATTTTGAATTAAAGACAAAAAACAGAGACATTTTGATAAAAACTGATAGAATTTCCAACAATGATTAAAAAAAGTCAGCTGCACAAGAAAATCGGATTGAGACGCGCCCCAAGTGTCACTAGATAGGTCGCAGGGAGTGAATGAGCGACGGGAGGTCGCGCAGCTGTTGCTGTAGGCAACCATGTAAACAGCGCGTGGAGGAGAGAACATGCCGAAGGTAAAGGTTGTTTACACCGCTCCCAGGCTTATTATGGGCTGTCGTGAGTCGGGAGAGCTTCTGTTTTTTTACTTTCTATTTATTTAGTGTTTCTCTAAAACGGATTTCCCTTGGAGAACACATAAAAGTTTTACGCGAGTGTATTTGCAAATTCCAGTTATCAAAAACTGGTTACATTGAATAAATAAATATCATTAACGTTACTAAAGGTATTTAATAGCTACTAAATTAACACCTGACGACGACTGAAAAATAGCACCTGTGGCGAACAATTTCTTCTCTGTACCCGATTTACAACACGTATGAGAATCGGCCAACGTCATTTCCGCTGTTGTTTCACGTGGCTCACGGTGGCTTTTACTAGACGCTTCAGTTCAGTTAATTAAAGTTTTTTTTGTCATAGAATGGAACGTTTATATTCATATATTTGAATCTGTAAATTAATTTTAAAATAGTAAAAAATAAAATAAATAATTATCACATTTGAAATGCAGGCATACAGTGACTTGTGTGATGCATAAATGTTTGGAAGATAATAATAATAATGGAAGAGAGTTCCAGAGTTTGGGAGGAATCGCACTGAAAGATCTGCATAGTGGAGAGATGGGTACGAGTGACAGTCAAAATGGTTGGTGCTAGATGACCTGAGGGTGAGAGGGGAAATTAGGGCTTGAGAAGTTCAGTAATGTACAGGGGAGCAAGATTATGAAGGGCTTTAATAGTGAGAAGAAAAATTTTAAATTTGCCAGTTTAACTAAAATATGGGAGTGATGTGTGATGAGTGTTTACTATGAGTTAGAACTCTGGCAGCAGAATTCTGGACATAATGACGTTTTTTGAAGGGGTCTAAGAGGAAGACATAAGAGTGTCACTATCTGTATCAGACAGGGAGGGTTTGTGTAAGTTGAGGGTATTGCAAAGGTGGAAGAAGGCAGTTTTGGAGAGGGAGTCAAAATCAAGTAAAGCATTCAATAAAAGGTTCAGAATAACAGGAGCTGGCTTGACCAAGATGCCATCAATACTTATTTAAAATATAATATTTAATATTTATATATAGTTTCAGTGTCTTGGAGATAAAGCTTTTGGGGCCAACCAGCAATAGTTCTGAGTTTTAGAATCCTGTATTTTAAGTCTTAAAGACATTTCAATCGTTCCTTATGAGGGGAGTCAGAGGGGTGAGTGCTAATATATAATTGGATGTCATCAGCATAGAAGTGAAATTTGAAGGTATGTCTGTGAATGACCTGACCAGGGGGTAGCATATAAATAAGAAAAAGAAGGGGCCCAAGAACAGAGCCCTGGGGCACCCCACATGTAACAGGTGATTGGGATAATTTTTGGGAACCTAATGCAATTAATTGTGACCTACAGGTTAATTAAGATTTAAACCATTGGTGAGACATGTCACAGATACTAATAGAGGTGAGACAGGAGATAATTAGTGACGGAGTGATTAAGTCTAAAAGTAAAAGAATGGAAAGGGTGCCACTACAGCAGCAATATGAAGATTAATAACATGTAGTAAAGCTGTCTGTGACATGGGAAGACGCCAGATTGGAAAAGCTCAAATAGGAAGATTTAATTACTGATATTAATATTATAATATTATAATTATCAATTATATTTATATAGCACTAACAAATAATACATTTAATAAATATTAGTAAACAATTTTAAATAAACAAAGGTTTGCACTGGATGGCATGTGCACTCATTTGGACAGTTTAATTATTTAATTTGAAAATAATTATATTTGGTTTTACATGTTTCAGTATATTACTGTATATACATATAGTATATTTCTTTGCTGGTTGGAGTTAATCAGAGTCAACAGGAAGTGCTTTCAGGATGTGGGTGAGTGCAAAGAAAATGTTTTCATTGAGTTTACATGACGTTAATATGATGTTCTTGAGGAGCAGAAATATCTCATTTTTAGCAGCAGCACAAGCATTGATCGCAACTTCAGCTGCTGGAAGAATCATTCATCAAAGGAAGACGGCACTGGAGCCTCCAGTGTTGATGCTCCTCAACTCCAGTTAAATCTCCATGTGTGGATTATGTAAATAGCCTTGTTTAAATAATTCTCAGAGTTCATTTAAAATGTTCATGAAAATAGAAATTTTGTCCGTAATAAGTCCTGAATAAGTCCTGAAACATTACAATTCCAACCGGGTTCAGATCCGAGCAGCACTCTAACAGACAAGGCATTATAGTACGGCAGAACAATCAGAACAGCTGGTAGGATGGGCTGTAGGATGTAATTACTGTACAGTGCTTGAAATGTGAAAGTGTTTTGCATCTCATATGCTTCTCTGAGCTTCTGTATACTTCTGCACAGGGCCTCAGAGCCGATGGGGGAAAGTTGGCATTGGCCGCTGTGGCGCTACAGGACCACATCACCCGGAGTGACCAACATCTTCACAACTCCCTCTCAACCACTGGTCCAGCAGCATCCAGGAAACACTGCAGAGTTCAGCGACACAGAGCAGCTGGACACAGGGTGGGGGAAGAGATGGAATACGTGCTGGACCCAGATCCTCCAACACTCACAATGGGTAGGCCAAGACCTCGTCCAATCAGGTTCCATTATTCCTACATCATACAGCACAAACCTACAGCTTTAACTTCTGTGTTGTTCCTCATCTGCAGCTCAGCGTCTGGGTCTGGTGGCGGCTCCTGCGAGAAGACTGACCGTAAAGGAGTGGTCAGAGGTGAAGTCAAGGTCTCTCCAGGAAGGAGACTCCGCCCGGCCCTGTGTCATCTGCAAAGAGGACTTTCGCCTGCAGCCACAGGTACGACAGTAACTAAGTACATTTACTTGAGTACTGTACTTAAGTACAGTTATTGAGTATCTGTACTTTACTTGAGTAGTCTTTTTTGGAAACTTTCCATAACTTTTACTTAACTTTAACTTTTACTTCACTACATTTGAAAGACAAAACCGTACGTTTTACTTCAATACATTTCTGTCACTTTATGTTTCTTTGAAATGGTGATGATGGTAAAATATTGAATCTGAAGTACTGTACATCACTTTGAGGGACCGTGAAAGGGTTCAGGTACAACAATATATCATCAGGCAGCATCTTCATCGTATGTCTGTAAGGAGCTTTGAGAAGAACCAAGCATCTGGTGCCATTCACCACCTGTGAAGTAATTTTTAGAGAAACCAGACGACTGGTTGAACACCATTGTGAGGGAGTTTTTTGATAAACAAAACATCTGGTTCCTTTCACCACCACTGCCAGAGAGCTTTTAGAAGAACCAGACGTCTGGTTCCTTTCGCCACTACTGTGAGAGAGCTTTTAGAGGAACTAGATGTCTGGTTCCATTTACCACCATGATTAACATTTCGACTTAAACCAAATCTGTCCAGAACCATCTTAAATAAAATTTACCAAAATAAAAGCATTTAACAGATCTCTTTTTTTTGTCCTGCAAGGTTTTGCTGTCCTGTTCCCACATCTTTCATAAAGTAAGTGATATATATTAGTGATATATAAGAACAAGGAACAAATCTGTGTGAAATCGTTTGAGTTCAGCAGAACCTCTCTCTGGTGTACAGGTGTGTCTGAGGTCTTGTGAGCGTTTCTCAGGCAGGAAGTGTTGTCCTATGTGCCGGAGGGAGCAGTATGAGACCAGAGTGATCCATGATGGAGCGAGACTCTACCGAGAGAAATGTGCCATCAGGTACAATACTCTACAAAAAGAGGGGAAGCCCTTCACCTTACCTGCACTCTCTTAAGACATGTTTGATCTCCTTTTTCTTCTCACACATCTGACTATATAGTATGTTGTAGGGGTGTGCCAAAATATTGATGTGCCGATATATAGTCATTCTTGCTCACACAATATGATAATTGATACATCAAACGCAATATTGATATTTTAATTAACAAACATTCGCTGCCAATTTGATTCACCAGCATCACTACTTCATGTTTCCTCTGGGTGGCGCTGCAGGACACGGGGAAACTCATCAACAGACAGACACATTGAACACTGGGCTGAAAGACGCCCAATCACATTTAAATCTAAAGTCTGGGTTCACGTTGCCTCACTTTTAGAACGTTGATGGAACAGACCGTGGATTATTTTATGACTGCGCGTCTGTTTCCCGCATGAAGCTACAACCATGTTGATGTGATAAACATGCGTCAGTAAAACACACATCACTGGAGAGCTTCTTTGAAAAAGAGGCAAAGATCCAACAATGCAAATGTACAGAAATGCTCATCCCCACTGATATCTAGCACTTGCTGAACTGCCCTTAATAATTTTGATCAAACAAAAACATAGCTCCGTAATTCATTTCAGCATAGAGTTTAACTAGAAACTGTACCACCTTCCAAACACACATCATCAATGTGATTGGTGGAGACACAATGATTCTGGACTCTTGACTCACAGTTTGGTGTCCATGTCCCACAGTTTAATGTCTGTGTCCCACAGGTCAGTGTCCACATCCTACAGGTCATTGTCCACGTCTCACAGATCAGTGTCCACGTCTCACAGTTTAGTGTCCACGTCTCACAGATCAGTGTCCACGTCTCACAGATCAGTGTCCACGTCTCACAGATCAGTGTCCATGTCCCACAGTTTAGTGTCCACGTCTCACAGATCAGTGTCCATGTCCCACAGTTTAGTGTCCACGTCTCACAAATCAGTGTCCATGTCTAACAGATCAGTGTCCATGTCCCACAGATCAGTGTCCACGTCTTGCAGATCAGTGTCCATGTCCCACAGTTCAGTGTCCATGTCCCACAGCTCAGTGTCCATGTCCCACAGTTCAGTGTCCATGTCCCACAGTTCAGTGTCCATGTCCCACAGTTCAGTGTCCATGTCCCACAGCTCACTGTCCATGTCCCACAGATCAGTGTCCATGTCCCACAGTTCAGTGTCCATGTCCCACAGCTCAGTGTCCATGTCCCACAGTTTAGTGTCCATGTCCCACAGGTCAGTGTCCACATCACACAGGTCAGTGTCCACATCACACAGCTCATTGTCCTATATGGAAATAAATGAACCACATCAATTTTGTTTGGTACAGATCAATATATTTTTTACATCTCCAGTTAACATTCGGTCTGTGAACTGCACTACAGAAGCACTGCATGGACCTGGAGATAACAGTATGTGGTCAGGGAATAGTGTCCTTTAGCCTCATAGCACCTGTGTTCAACCTCCACACAACAGCTCTTGACTCATCGGCTGCGTATGTTCTTCCACAACTGTCTCTCAGAGGTTTGGTGTGACTGTTTACTCTCTCTCCCATCTATCTCAGGATCCAGGCCTGCTGGCGTGGCTTCAATGCCCGTAAGTGGTACAGAAATGTGAGGAAACTCGTGCCCCCAAACGACCCAGGCTTACGGCGCCTGTTCTTCGAGGAGAAGGTAAAATAACATGTTTTTCTTAAACAATATATGAGTGGAAGCACAAGGTTAGTGTTTCTGATAAAGTGACCATTGAGTGGAAGCACAAGGTTAGTGTTTCTAATAAAGTGGCCAGTGAGTAGAAGCACAAGGTTAGTGTTTCTAATAAAGTGGCCAGTGAGTAAAAGCACAGGGTAGGTGTTTCTTATAAAGTGGCCAGTGAATAGAAGCGCAGGATGGGTGTTTCTAATAAAGTGACCTATTGGAGGAAGCAAAATGTGGCCTGATCTGATAAGTCTGATAAAGTGGCCAGTTGTGTTGCCTTGAGCTCTATAGAGGATTTCAAGAAAATCAAGAACAGCACTTGTTTGCCCTGAACACTGTTTGCCCATGACCTTCACTTGCAGAAATCTACATGGCAAACGGACCGTATTTGCTCTGATTGTGCTTGACCTGTGACCTCTGTTTACTTTTTAGATCCATTTCGTTAATGTGCTCCATAGTTTTTCACCTCCAGTCTGGTGACCAAACGAAATTCAGCCTGAACCTTGAGTGTCCTTGGCTGAAGCTGTCCACCCACTTGTCAGCCATGATTGACAAACACCTTAGAGTTAAACCCGTTCATCTGAGCGTGCTAATCAGCCTGAGTAGCAAGGCGGTCACGCCAGTGCTACGGAGAAACAGAGATTCTGTTGGGTTTTCCACATGTGATTTTTAGTGAGGGATTATAGAGAGTAGAGCAGAGCAGAAGACTCTTTCCCACTGGCACCAGGAACCGAGCCTGTCGGGCCAATAACACCGGTGCTGAAATGACAACAATGTATAGATCAAAGAGACTCACTGTGCAACACTGTTCTTATTGTGTGTTAATGTTACATTATTGCTACATACTCCATCATCAGTCACTCAGACACAAGCTGGAGAGCCAACGTCCAGAAGATAAATACGTTGTAAATTTCATCCAAACATGTGGTAGTGTAAACAGACCATCACGCTCATGCTAGCATATAGGCATTAAGATGTCTACACAAATGTTTTAATTTCAGGACATCTACACAAATGTTTGATTAATTTCAGAATGTCTACACAAATTTTTGATTAATTTTGTCACATCTACACAAACGTTTGATTAACTTCAGAATGTCTACACAAATGTTTGATTAATATCAGGACATCTACACAAACATTTGATTCATTTCAGAATGTCTACACAAATATTTGATTAATTTCAGAATGTTTACACTTTTGATTAATTTCAGGACATCTACACAAACGTTTGATTAATTTCAGAATGTCTACACAAACATTTGATTAATTTCAGGACATCTACACAAACGTTTGATTAATTTCAGAATGTCTACACAAACATTTGATTAATTTCAGGACATCTACACAAATGTTAGATTAATTTTTGTGACATCTACACAAACGTTTGATTAATTTCAGAATGTCTACACAAATGTTTGATTAATTTCAGAATGTCTACACAAATGTTTGATCAATTTCAGAATGTCTACCCAAATGTTTGATTAGTTTCAGAATGTCTACCCAAATGTTAGATTAATTTCATGACAGCTACACGTTTGATTACTTTCAGGACA
>JBBIGC010165491.1:0-15000 GCA_037576955.1 Lepidarchus adonis
AGAGAGAGAGAGAGAGAGAGAGAGAGAGAGAGAGAGAGAGAGAGAGAGAGAGAGAGGGAGAGAGCAAGAGCGTGTGAGAGAGAGAGAGAGAGAGAGAGAGAGATAGAGAGAGAGAGAGTGTGATTTTTTTTGGTAAATATGAACATACTGATTGTTATTACTATTAGCACATACACAATCATGCAGCATATATCAATCAGGCACAATTAAAACCACAGACAGGTGAAATGATTACACTGATTCTGTCTGTACAATAACACCTGTGCAACAGGGAATTGGTTGCCCAAGCTCCACTGATATGCATGGGGAGTGAAGGCCCAACTGGTCTGATCCCTCAGTAGAGCTACTGTACTTCAGAACTGGACAAAGGAACTATGGAAGAAGGTGGCTTGGATTGACAAATCGTGTTTTCTTTTTCATCATGTGGCCAGCTGTGTGTCTGTGCATCAGTGTTCTGGGAAAGAGATGGCAGTGTGATGCTGTCCTGGCATTCATGTGACAGATACCTTTGTATACTTGGCCTAATTCCAAATCCCCAGTTATAAAGTATCTGCTGTTAAATTCTTTGTTAGATACCACAGCACACCTTCAGGATTTGTGGAGTCCTTGCCTCAATGAATCAGAGCTGTTTTGGTGGCATGGGAAGGACCTAATACTAGGCAGTTTTAATGTTTTGGCTGATCAGTGTATATTTGGGTAGACCTAATCAGATTAGCACACTTTGAGAATGTGAAGTTTAAAGATGACTCATTGCAGGTTTATTATTAGTCTCACCTGGCAAGATGTTAAGTAGTGTTAAGTAATATCTTAAGTAGAATGTGTTAACAAAATTAAAATGTAATATAGCAGCTAATTTTTAGTAAGTAATAAGACAAGTATGTTCTTTATGAGCTGACATCTGGCTCAATAAGACTTTTTACTACATTTTTTACTATTACTGATACTGTGGATGTTGTGCAACATATTTTGAATGATTGAGAAAAACATTTTTAGTGCAGAAGTTTAAAACCACTTTTTGAATGAGTACTCACTTGCAGTGGTAGTCTTGAGGTAAAAAGGAGTGTGAATGGGGAAACTGGGTGTCCCATCTTTGACAGGTTAAGCCTTCGCGGGGCACTGCCACTGTCCCCCGATACCCTTCTCCGTTACCTTGGAAACATGCAGTAGTAGTTTCAACATCACTATGGTTGTCAGAATCTGAAAACGAGGCAAAATAGGGAGAAAGAGGGAGAGAAAAAGTGAGAGAACAGAGATAAACATCACTCCTTCAGCATGATAAATGATGAATCACACATCATGCTCACTCTACAACTGTGCTAGTTCAGAATGCAATAACAATAGCTCTGTTTTTCTTGAGGAAAAGGCAATGCTTCCCAAGTGAGTCAAAGCAGTTGCTTAGTACAACCAATAAAAACAGTTGACAGCAGACGTCTGGTTAAAAAACCTTAAAAATAAAAAAACTACTTCAGTCTTTTACAGACATACACTTTACATTTTAAATTAATAAATTAACCAGATTATACAGTCTCTACGCTTGGAGCTTCTTCAGTAAACTAGTATGTTTGAAATGCACAAGGACACTCACTAATGAGTCTCAAAGTCAAATTGTGAAATATATAATGCTGCTATTATGCCTTTGAAATGTTATAACTGTTTGTCCGAAGTGCTGCATACTCAGGCTTGTCATGTAGGATTAAAATCCATTAGTAAGAAGGTAGAAAAACACAAAAATGAAAGAATACTTCCAAGATTTTCTGTGTTTACTGCAGAGCAGTGGGGTAGGTTAAAGAGAGTGTATTCTGGCCTTCTATTAAAAAAAGGATTCTAATAAGACAATAGGCACATGCTCCAAGTGGACCAAGGCCATCTAAATGCAGTCACAGGCTCTAATAGTTTCCACAGGCCCTGTGCATCAGCACCCACACAGTTTTGTCATACAGCATATGAGTAATATCTGTGCTGAGATTTAAGTGCTAAAGAGCGATGTGCTTAAACATGTGATTGTAACAGCAAGGAACCATATGCCGGGGCGAACGAAAACAAAGGAACACACCTGTGCTCAGCTCCTCCACTGCGTGCACATGTCTCAGATACACCAACCAACTATCCCCAAGAGGGGACTACATAGCCCGAACGTGCCTGGAAACGACTAGAAGGCACATTGCGGCTCCCTATACAAAGTCCAGTCCCTATACAGAGTCCAGTCCCCCAGCAAAGCCGACACCAGGAGTCATCACCCCGAGTACTGTACATCTCCCAAACCAGGAGAGCCCGAGTGTGGTTCTCCTATCAGAGAAACCCCACAGATACCGGTTTTGATGAAACCCAGCAGATGGCCCTGACTAACCAGTCGGCTGAGATTTGTAAAGTGGACAGAATGTTCCACGGGTAAAATTAAGGACCATTTACCCAAACTACCCACTAGCTTTATCACGGCCAGTTGAAGAATTAGCAGCTATGCCGATTTGAACAGCCCGGAAGCAACCGCACTGATAAAGCATATACCTCAGCTGTTTCATATCAGTGTTATTTACTGCAGGAGCAGCACACACCGCTTCCTCTGCCTGCAGCTGCGACCTTGGGAGGGGGCACCTGACTGTCAGACCCCGTCTCCCCACACTGGCGCTCAATGCCCCCTTACAATGATCTTCTCTGTCATGCAGAAAAAAAAGCAGGACTGATGTACAGTTTCTGTGAAATCTGTTTATTTGCCTGTTTTCTAACATATAATAATTTCTAGTCCGCCGGCCAACATTTGCACTCTGGACCTTATGACCATGGCCTACAGGCTTTTTGAGGCTTTTAGGTGCCAAATAATATAGTTATATATGGATGTAATATATCCCCAAAATATTTGTAAAGATTTATGTGCTAAAGAGTGATGCAGCACAAAAATGCACCATTTCTGTGAAATAATTGGCTTTTTTTTGTCAAATAAAAAAAAATGTGGTTGGAACACTGCACGCCAGGCCCTCGCTCTTCAATCACTGCTCCCTGAGCCACCACATTGTTGTCTTGCTAATGAAAACAACCCCCTGCAGAACAAGGGGAGGAGGGATAACAGGTTAGTAATGGTGAAATCCAGATTAATAAAGTCTGAGAATCTTGTGGTGGTGGTGGTGGTGGTGGTGGTGAGGGGGTGGTGTTAAACCCACACATGTGTTATGTCTTTAGGGTGGATGGAGGGTTTACACAGCAATCCAAACCACAGTGCTGAGCTGTCATGCAGATAAGGACATCCACCACTGCATTTATGAGAAAAAACAAACACTCAGAGACATTAGAGAACATGAGAAGGAAGCACAGTGGAGAAGAGTTTTATGGACAAACCCTCTGCTCGTTTCGCTGCTGCAAACAACATTCCTGTGAGGGTCCCAAACGAGAAGGGAGCTACCAGAAGAGGAAGCTGTAAATTTTGCAAACTTCTTTTTTTTTTGCTTTTTCTGTTCTATATCCGTATGTTCTACCATACATAGCGCACTCACCGCACTGTTTGATGCTGCAGTATTCCCAAGGAGTGCTGGGATCAGTAGTAAAGCACCAGGGTCGCTGGCGCCCATCTGGGTTCCTGCAGAAGTTATCCTTTAGACCTTTATCGGGGTACCTGTCAAAGGAAGGGCAATTCTAACTCAACACACTATGCTCCTGCTGGCCCACATACACAGCAGCAGTGATTTACAACAGAGAGGACCAACAATAACCTGCAGCAAAGTAGAACAACTGACTCGGCGCTACTGTGCTCTCTGAATTGCTTGGATGAACCATAAAGTTTCCTAAAGTCTTAAAACAACATGGCTGAACTTGCCTTTCTGGCAGGATCACACAAAATGGTCATTTTCCTTCTGATTTATGCTAAACAGAGACATGACACAGTTCCCACACGGCCGAGTGGTGGGAATACATTTTATTGATTTTTCAAATGTTTTGAAAAGTTGATGGCAAATGTCATTCCTCATGAGGTAAATGTAAGTCTTTAAAGAGCTTTGGTTCTTTTGAGTTTAGCGACTCTTATGGGAGAGTGGCTAAACAAGCTGATATTTATTTCAAAATCCATCACACTGTTGTTTCCCAAGACTGCTTGGATCTAAGTTAAGAAGTATTTAAAATTTTGAGAAACAGTTAAGTACACTTAGAATACAGGTTGCACAGATTTACAACAGGCAATGAAGAGACATATTTCTAGTTCATGGTGCAAATGACAAAACGAAACTTTCTCTGCATTGCAATTGCCATTTTTGAGAATACAACGCTATCCCCACCAAATGCATAAGTCTTAAATGTAGGTGAACTCTAACTTTCAGGTAGCTTCTCTTGTTATGGCTGAAAACAGATTAAGCATTGTTGGCATGTTTGCAGTGTGGTCTCTGGATTCTCTCTTACCTTACAATACACTGGCAAGAAGGATTTACACAGCACTTTGTAAATATATAGCAAAACACAAATTAAGAAAGCTGAACAAACTCAAGTGTCAATGTATGTTATACAGCTTCACAGATATGTACAGTATATAGATCTATGTTCCTAATCAGCATGGTTGCATCTTACTGACACTGTGTGACTGCAATCCACTTATTAGCAGTTCTAATCACACAGGCAGGGTTATATTAATCCCAGAAGACTTCATGATTGATGTTGTTCCATGAGCCATGCTTTAGCCATGATTTCTCCTACCTCTTGGGGTGGAAGAAGTGTTTGTGAGGTTTCTCCAGGTCCCAGCGCTGGCATTCTCTGCCACTCTCTGTGTGGTCCATGGGTCCTCGGTAGCTCTCTCCATTACACGCCACACATTCCACTTTTGAGAGGAACATTACTGGTAAGAATCTCAGTCTGGAAGACTAGGCCCAGAGGAATACTCACAAATACAGCTGAGGTACATTAGCAAGTTCAGAGAGGAACATAGCTATTACGTTAAACAGAGGAAAAACACCTGATGATGGAATGCTGAATTGCACATGCTCGTTTTGAACAGTCATGGTTTAGCTTAAGGTGCCCTAGGTTAAGGTAATCCATCTTTTCCACTTTGGTCATCTAGCAGTAAGCAACCTGTTGTCTCATAGTCTTTGGATTAAGTGCTGAATCAGGTAACACCTCACCTTAATAACCTAAAGCATCACCCATTAGGCTGTGAGTATGACTCCAGAGGAAAACTGTAGTTTCTAACAGATTTCATGTGATCAAAGGTTACTGACAAAAGTAACTGAAATGTAGGAGCTTAGTCATAACGGCCCACTGTTGGAGTGAACTGGACGTCACAGCAGAAAGAGGTCACATAAGTATCAGTGCTCTCTCTAAAGCTTGTTATGACTTGTACTTCACTATAAAGACTGGCGCAGCATATTGGAAACAGATGTTTATGCTAGCCATTTTCATGAAAGCTTGATTTTACATCTCCCTGTGTGTGTTTCTGATTATGGGAAACTAATTTATTAACAAACCCTCCCAGCTGTATTTTACCACAGCGCACTGAGGATAGACAAGAGTCTTTCTCTGTTTGCTTGATCGCTATCTCCACTAAAAACCTCTCTCTATCTGCTCTGCATACTCAGTCCACATTCTCCCATGTCCTGATTTAGCAAACTGCAAAGTGCAGACAAGAATCCTGGCACAGTGTGAAATTCTCACAACGTACTGCAAATTATGTATCTCACAGTTATTGTGCTAATAAAATTTACACATAGAGGTGCTAACGTTTTCTTTTAATAAATACTTTTTTTTCAGATTCAGATGTATACACAGTATACATCTGTTCCACTTTAATTACGGTCACTTTAAATGCTGAAAAACTGACTGCTTCTTACCTTCTGAGCACTGGGGAATCTGGCAGGTCTGAAAACGTATGTTGGGATTCTTTGTAAAGCACCATGGTCCTATAGTGCTGTTGTCTGGATTCCGACATAAGTTCCCTTGAAGGTCCTGCTGCTTGTGTAGGAAGGGTAAGAAGCTGAATAGAAAAGAAGAAAAAGCACAAAGAATTGTTTCATTTCATCTGTAAATTAAGAAAACAACAAACAGATGTGCTACTGAGACTTCTGTGTGCTGGGTTAACCTCTGAAAGCCAAACAAATTAAACTTAATGAAAGAAATAAAGGTCCTAGCCTATCCTAGTCCTATCCTAGCCTTCCCCCGCACTCTCATTGATAGGAGTGACAGATTCAAAAGATCAAAAGAGATTAAGACCCATATTCCTTCCTAAGAAACAGTCTTTCACATTTTTACTCATTATATACTGTAACTCTGAACTGGAAATGTACCTCTGACCTTCAATTTGACTTTGAGCAAAAAGGAAAAAGATCATTACATGTGGAAAAACTGAGCAATAAACCATGTAGCAGCACATGATACAGGCCCAATCACAGCTAAATTGCTCATGCGCAAAGAAACTGAGTTACTCCTTAAGATCCAATGATATTGCTGTTTTGGCAACAAAAATCAGTTCGCCTCAAAACGACAATGACATTGATGTGAACTTGAGTTGCATTTATTTGTACATGAATTTTCACATAAATACAAGAATGGACCTTGAAATGAATGAAAAGATGACTTCAAAAGTACTTTTTTAAAATGTAAGAGTTCACCCAATACAGTCATAGACAGGCCCATAAGCATGTTCACGAAAGTGTTACTGTGTGCTGCAAACTCAAAAAAGTGGTGGAGAAATTCTCTGCTTTCAGACAAAGTTTAATTTACAAAATCCACTGTTTCCAGTCACTCCTGACAATCTTAGTATTTCCAAATGAAACGTTAATATGATATTTCAAAAGATCTGTGACAAATTAGTTAACTCAGTGGCACAAAATCTTTCAAGCAGATAAAACATATGCCTGTGATGTTTCAGAAGGGAGCATTTTAACCATGACCTATAAACTGTACAACAGTCCATTAGAAAAGATAAAAAGAAAAAGAAATGTTGTAGAAAAAAAAGAAGAAAAGAAAGTTAAAACAATGTCTTTTCAAGGTAATCATCTTTTCATATGTGAGCAGCTTTCTGAAGTCAAACTTTTGGCAGAGTGACAGTGTCTCACTATTTTCTATATCCTTAGAAAACGCCAGACAATAAACTGACACCCCCGAGGAGCCCTTGCAGTCAAAATGAACTCTTTGGCAAATAAAAACTAAGATTAACTTATTATCTTATCTGAGCTTTGCCCTGCTTTCTGTCAGACTCCCACCATTACACTGACCCTCACAATGAACTTGTAAACAGTACATCTCCCCCAACTCTACACAATTAAAGTGCAGTTTTTAAACAGATTGCATAGAACATAGTTTTGTGTTATATTATATTTGTGTATAGTATATTTTCACAAATCTATTACATGTACGATTCTTTTCCATTGTACATTATTAGTTCAGCATGAGGCAACATACTATCGACCTTTCTGGATGCTCGCAGGCCTTCTCACCTCTGACTCGGCTGAGTTCTGAAAAGCTGAGCTCACCATTGGAGCTGGACAAGGGGGTTCCACTAAGGCCAAAGAATCAGCTCTAATAACATGCTGAATTAATCACAATCATTCCATCATGAAATTACATCATCAAAGCAGACTGCTGTGAGATCTGAAATGTATCTGCTTCGACCGTTTTTCATTGTTCTATTCAATTACAGAGAAAATGTGCTTAATGAACTGGCAAGTTGGAGAAAGGAGTGTTAAAAGTGGCTAAGACAATAGAGGATTTTCAAAGGACAAATACTGGGCATTCAAGTTTAATTGTCCTTAAACATACACATAAGGAGAGAGGGATTGAGAGAGGATCTTACCGATGTTCATGTGGTATGTTTAAGGTCCAGCTCTGGCACTCCAAACCAGTTTCAGTCACCGATCTCCTCCCTTTGTAATTCAGTCCTGTGCCGATGATGCACTCTTTTACAAAGTCTGCGTGGGTAACACAGCAAAAGTACTTAAACAATCACCTTTATTTTTCGTAATGAACTAAACAAACCATATATAAATTGTGATCTTCAGCAAAAAGCTGCATTGACATAGCATTATGATTATGAGACAAGTTTAAATTGCTGTGTCATCTCACCGTTGAGATGAACTTTTGAAGAGTATGTGAGTCAGTGTATGACTGTAGGATGAGTTAGAGGTGGGTGATACAATCACAAAATTTCACAATACTCAATATGTCACAATATGTGTTTTAACACCCTCTGATAAGACAAAAATGAGCCGCGTATATTTTTACATCAAAATGTGAGTACAAATTATTTTGATTCAGTGTTTCTGACACCACAGTAAAGTAAATTCACTTAAGCAAGACTCTGATATTGGACAGTGCTTTTTAAGTACTGGCGATATCACAGTCTGGTCAAAAAATCATATTGGGGCCACAAAGATAAACATCGTCATCGCCCAGCTCTAGTGTGAGTGTATTTATATGTGTACACCAATGTTTATGTGAAGGTAATTCACAGTTTGTGAGCCATTTGAATAATATGTTATCCTGTATAAATGCTTCCTTCCATTAACAGGCCTTCAATTAGATACTGTTGATAAAATTAAGATTCAACTCTAACATAATATTGTACATTATACATTGTACATTTACACAATACACAAGACCATTGATGGTAAAAATATGTAACCCATAGGCCAAGGATTTCAAATGTTATCTTGCATGGCCATAGTCCTGCATGTCCTGTACTGTATGTCATCTTCTAATGCTCTAATCCAGAGACTCGGCAACCTGCGGCTCTTCAGCCTTCATTTTGTGGCTCTGTTTGGCCTTGACAAAAGAAAAAAAACTATTATCTATTAATATTTTTTTTATATATATATATATTATTTTATTTTGGTTTATTTTGTTATACAGTTATCTTGGAGTTTGAGGTGATACTTTAAAAAGTGAAACAAAAAGTTTTTATAATTTGTCAATTTAAATATGCGCCACGTCCACATCTATAGCATCTTCAGTCCAACAATAAGTGAATCATAAATACATGATACAAAATAGAGTTCCTTTGCCTTCACTTCCAACAACGCTGCTTATCTGTGTTTGATATGTGGCGGGAAATTAGTACCAAACTAAAGATGGAGAAAGAGAGCAATGACGGAATTACTATGGAAAGTTGAGCAGAGCAAACATACTTTCAAGAACAGCTCAACAACAACTTGAGCTGCTAGTTTTGTGGCAGCTCACGAGCTCAGACCGTAAGGAGAGGGAAGCCGTTCAGAAACAGAGAATACAGAATATAATAATTTTATGAATCATTCATAACAATATCAGAGCGTCTATTGTCCAAATTCAAAAACAGGACATTATTCAGAAAATGAAAGACATCTCTCTCTGCAAAGACCATTGAGAACGGCACCATTACAATGGCAGCAAACATCACCAGTAAGCCTATACTGTATAACAGTGTAAATTTGCTGTGCCCCTAAAATAACTCAACACACAGCCATTAATGTTAAAAAAGTAAGTACGCCCCTAAGTGAAAATGTTCAAATTGTGCACAATGTTTCAATATTTTGTGTGGCCACATTTATTTTCCTGCACTGGAGTTCACTAGAGCTTCACAAATTGTCACTGGAATCATCGTCCACTCCTCCATGAGGACATCACTGAGCATTTGGGAATGCCCCATAGAGGCTCAATAAGCTTTTGGTCTGGAGACATGCTTGGACAGTCCAGCACCTTTATCCTCAGTTTTATTAGCAAGGCAGTGGTCATCTTTGAGGTGTGTTTGGGGTCGTTATCATGTTGAAATACTGCCCTGCTGCCCAATTTCGGAAGGTTGGGGTTCTTGCTACAGTACATGTTGGCATTCTTTGTTCTCTGAATGAACTGTAGCTCCCCAGTGCCGATAGCACTCATGCAGCCCCAAACCATGACACTCCAACCACCATGCTTAACTGTAGACAAGACACACTTGTCTTTGTTCTTCTAACCTGGTTGCCCCCACACATGCTTGAGACCATCTGTACCAAATAAGTTTATCTTGGTCTCATCAGACCATAGGACATGGTTCCTGTAGTCTGCTTGTCTTCAGCAAAGTGTTTGCAGGCTTTCTTGTGCATCATTTTTAGAAAAAGCTTCCTTACGGGTCAATAGCCATGCAGACCAATTTGATGCGGTGTGCAGCGTATGGTCTGAGCACTGACAGACTGACCCCCCACTCCTACAACCTCTGCAGCAATGCTAATAGCACTCAATTTTGTGAGGCCTGTTCTGGGTTGAACCTGTCCTGTTGGAGTGGAAACTGCTTAGTTTCAGGGTGTTGGCATCTTCTTATAGCCTAGGCCATCTTCATGTAGAGCAACAATACTTTTCAGATCCTTTGCCATGAGGTGCCATGTTGAACCAGTGACCAGTATGAGAGAGTATAAAAGCAATAACACCAAATTTAACACACCTGCTCCCCGTTCACACCTGAGACCTTGTAACATTAACAAGTCACATGACACCAAGGAGTGAAAATTGCTAATTGAGCACAATTTGGACATTTTATACTTAAAGTGTACTCACTTTTGTTGCCAATGGTTTACACATTAATGGCTGTGCATTGAGTTATTTTAAGTGAACAGGAAATTTATACTGTTATACACGCTGTACACGGACTACTTTACATTGTGTTAAATCTTCAGTGTTGTCCCATGAAAATATATAAAAAAATCTTCACATTTTTGATTTAGTGTATGTTCTGCACAATTGCTAAGTCTACAGCAAAAAAAATAATGATTAAAAAAGGGGGAATCATATATGCACAATAACAGGGTAATGATAGTGTAAAGCTAAATTAAATAAATATGAGGTCAAAACCGAAAATATATTTTCAAAATATATTTTTTTGTGTGTATGGTCTGTACAAATTCAACTTACAAAGTCTTTTATAATACATAGACAAGTTGAATCAGGTGAGATACATCAGGTACAATACTACATACTGCAGAACTGTTACTTTCCATTTCTGGAGTCTGACACCTGTGCTGCACAATAATTACCTCTTGATAAGAATAAGGGAAACCCAGAAAAGTGTGCAAAAAAACACGAGTCTGCATTATTAAAAAGTCAGGCATTTGGTTTACAAATAGAAGAAAATTAACTCTACCAATTTTCCACTGATCCACTGATTTCACGCCCTAACCTACTCCAATACCTGAATTTGGGTATCTGCCCATACTGATACTGATACCAGAGCTTATTTTTCTTGAATATCTTTATCATCATTATTATAGTTGTTGGTATGACATGTGAGGTTACATTAGTCTTTAACAAACCACAAAAAACTTCCTATTAAAAGAGCAAAAACAATACCACTGTCCTTACAAAAGGAAATGTTTCTCCAATTTTCCCAGGGTGGACATGATTGATCTTACAAATGTTTTAATCCCCAAGAACCCCTATTACATGGCTATCCAGAAAAAGGCAGAAAACTCAGAGGCCTACACTTTTTTCATGTATAGCTGGAACTATGACCTAGAAAAAAGCAGCCTGTCATCTTCCCACCTGGGTGTATAGATGTGCTGGTAAATGAGTAAATGATGCCACAGTGCATTGGCACAGTGTTCTCTGCACATCATCCTCCCCATCATCTATGATCAGCAATTAATCATCATTATCTCACCTCACCTACTCCTGTGGCTTAATGCAAGAAAACCCTCACAGCAATGTTCCAAAATCTAGTGCTAAGTCTTCCAAGGACACAGCAACTAATATTGTTGATTTCAGAAAATGCTGAACACACTTTTGTATGACATAGATTGTCTTAAAAATTGTTCAGTAAAGATAGGGTATTATTAAATGTTGTTTATGTTTAAAATATAACAGGTCTTATTATTATTATTATTATTATTATTATTATTATTATTATTATTATTATTATTAATGATAATAATAATAATAATATTGTTCTATTTATTTATTTTTTATGTATTTTTTTATGTTATTGTTACACAGAAATACAGATATTAAAATAAGCTCATAAACCTGCTCTCATAATTGAAGCTTTCATTTATTCACTTTTGAAACCTTCTCCATTATACTAACATTTCTAAACAGTATCAGATGATCAGGGTGATAAACTGCATATTTGTAGACTACAAATCTCAAACACAGACAAGATAACAGAGCACCCTTTTAAAAGTGGCAATGCTCTATTCATAACTGTCTCTAGAAAACCAAAACACCAGGTCTTTTATTTCTTTACCTTTTTTCTCGTAAAGGTCAAAGTTGAAGTCATTCTCTTTGCGGACGCCCAGTGTCAGGCCATCAAAGGAGAGTAAATGACACTTTGTGCCATTTTGATCAAAGTTGAATGCTCTAAGGAGAAACATTGTGTGCAAATTAGTTCATTAATTCACCCATTCAGTAGGTTGTTTTTCTGAAATACGTAACCTTTGATAAACACAAGGACTAAATGAAAACTAAATGCTAACAATAGTTGTTAAATATTCTACCAGGGACAGTTATGCTTCTACCTGTGATCATTCTTTTTGAATCATTTCCAGATCCAGCCTTCAAAAAGCAAAGAAAGGGACAGAAGCCAAAACTCCTTGTCTCAGTGTCACTACAAAGTGTAGATGGCACATCCTTGCCACGGTGCAAAAGGGCTGTTACCCAAAACATGAAAATAGGAAGTAGTTGATCTGCTGAATCTAGATTTCCACTTGTAATGTAGCTTCCAGCTGCTTCCTCTGAGTTCACTCTACAGTGTGCATTAGGCCAATGCAGGTCTATTGTAACAATCCCGAGGAAGTTTGGAAAGAGAACATTCAGTGCTTTATTATGGATAGTTATTATACATATATATTCTATCAGCTCGAAATATCAACCTTAACCCGTTTTGGTGAACAGACAATACACAGACTGCATGTATTGACCTTTAGACGCTTTAATACCTGCAGGTGAAGGGGAGTTTCCTGTTGCGGCTACAGCGGCGGGCGCACTTTCCCAAACTCATGTTCCTGCCTCTAGTCATGAAGGTGGAGTCAGGTGGAGCGACCAGACGAACCCCATCAGTCTTCTGGTAATCCTGCAGAGTGTGCCTCTTGCTTTCTGCAATGGTAAACAACATTGCTTGTGCTTAAATACTGACAAAATCACATTTACATTTTCAATAGAGTCTAAAGCAGGACTTTTTGAAACTGAGAACTACCGATGCATACGAATGGCGTCCAGTTTGATACACGCTTCTTAAATAACAAATTTGCTCAGTTTACCTTTAGTTATATATTATTTTTATATTATTATTGTAATATCTAACATGTTTTAAATGCTTTTTTTATATTTATGTAATTAAGGAAAATTATAAACAGGACAAAAGTCATTTTAGATGCTTCTCATTGGTAAGTTCTTGGAACTGGTGGCATTTGGGGGCATCTTGGTGCCCGTGGGCACCATGCTGGTGACCCCTGGTCTAAAGGATATACAGTATGAGTCAAAGCATGAAGGTGAAAGAGAAGGAGACTATTCAGACTGTACACCATTAGCTTTACACAATAAATAGAGAAGCAGTGTCGTTCTGGAGCGGAAAGCGAGTCTGTTCAGTGTAGAGTAATCTAGAGTGTGTAATAAGATGCAAGGACATCCATCATTGTCTGATTAAGTGGTGATTCAGTCCGAGCGGATTCATAGGAAGTGTGCCAAGTCCTTACTGACCGAGTAACAAAACTCCTCAATAACCAACTTCAGATAACTTCCTCACGCATGAGCAGCTGCCATCTCACTGTTCAAAATCCCTGGACATGGTCACAGTATAAGGTCTTAATGAAAGAAAAAGAGGAAGAAAAAGCTCCTTAAAGATAAGCCTGGAGACAAGGCCGGCTGTTAGAAAGCCTGGCTCGCATATTAAGTGCAGAATAGAGCAAGAAGGAGGAGGGAAGAGAAGAATTCACATCTGCACCGTCATTCACAACAACAGATCCAAGCTTGAACAATTGCCCATTAACTCCTGCTGTTTAAATCCCAGGTTTTCTTTAGGACATTCGAATCCACAAGGAGATGTGATCTGACACAAACTACCTTCATAAGCCCACCTTCTCCTAAAATTAGGATGATTTTGCTCATTTGAGACCCGCTTACTACCTTCACTGAACACTCAGCCGAGCGCAGTGGGGTTCAGCTGCACAGCAAGGTGACAGATTGAAACTCACCACCATGTTCCCTTTGCTCCTCAAGATCAGTGTGTAGGTCGTGGGCACAAACATGTGAAACTGAAGTAACCCCGTTGTTTTATAGCCTCAGTCACAGGGCTGTATATCAGCACATCTCTCTCTCTCTCTCTCTCTCTCTCTCTCTCTCTCTCTCTCTCTCTGTCTGTCTCTCCTTCTCCGCTCGATGACTCATTCACCCAGATGTTCTGGCGAAGATGACCCACTCTCCTGCTCGGCTACAGCACTTTTCCATGTTTACCAAACTCTGTTTCATTTCTGAAACAATTTCACAACACAAGCAGGACATGGCAGACATCTCCTGTTCGGTTAAACTTGCAGTGAAATGTCCTCACCTGCTAATACCGCTGAGGAAACAGTCGTTGAGCATATATCATGCGTGTTTTTTTGTTTGTTTATTTTAATATTCCCAGTTTAAACGCGTAGAAGCAACTACCATGTTCCAGCACCACAGGGACCGTTAGCGTTAAAACAACCAAAGAAGTCCAACTTACCTGAGAAAACCAGCACAGCTGCCCACATCACAATCTTATACATCCACATGGTCGTTTTAAACCGGTAGTTTCCAAAAGTGACCAGATTATAAACGGTAACGCTGTCTAATAATGACTTTTTTGACGTTTAATGCTAACAAGCTAGCGTCCGGACCGCACTGTTCCTCGTGCACCGAGAGCCGTTTAAATACTGAAGCAAATCAGGCGCGCGCCGCGCTTCGAGTTGTCTTGTGTTTTTTCCCCACCCGTTTTCCGACAACCCCCGCTTTCCTGCTCTGTGATAGGCCCGTAGTATCGCTCCCTACCCACCGGGATTGGTAGATTGGATGTGAGCACGAACTATTAGCCAATCATAACATATGGAAGGCGGTATATGGGTGCGAAAAAAAACTTCT
>JBBIGC010165517.1:0-16122 GCA_037576955.1 Lepidarchus adonis
TTTATCTTTCGATCCCGGCGTTTAATGGAAACGGGCGACTAAAAGAGACAGGCTATTATTAGAAGATATACGGTATTGCATTAGGTAATTGCACATTACACACGTTACCCTAATATAACTGTTTAAATTGGTTAAAACACTGAGGTACAAAGGGAAAGATCAGAGATGCACGTACCTTTGGTAGGGGGAAGGATTTCTGCACAACACCTATATTGCGTAGTTCTTGTGTTGCGGCATGATATCAGCAAGTTTTATGAATTTAGTTGTTTATGCTCAACTAAGGTGTAATGTCACTACTGCTATAGAGTTGCAAAGGCCTCCAGGGCCCAAATTAGATGCTTTTACTTCAGATCAGTAAATTCAGTAACGCCACAGCTAATAACAGGCCAGTTTATCTTAGAGTTTTAAAACCTACATTACTCACAAAAAGTTAGGCATATTGTTATTTACATGAGTGCTTTTCCTATTTGCTCTGAATTTTAATTCAAAGTCCAGAATGTGCAGTGACTGAGCCATGTACAATAACCAAATCTGTTTTGCGCTGACTGGTGATGCCTGCCCAGACTGTTTCACCTCCTCCACCAAAACAAACCCTGGGGACCCTGTTGACCTCAGCGTATCGCTCACCTCACCTTCTCCAGCAACGCTGACCCGACACCCATCAGTGACCAGGACGGTAGACCACTGCTGCATTGTCCAGGTCACATGGTCTTGTGCCCACTGCAAATGTTCACGGCGGTATCTTGGTGTCAGTGGAGTCACCTGCAACGGTCATCTGGCAATTAAGCCAAAGCGGTGGAGTCGGTTGCGAATGGATCGTCTGGAAATCCTAGTACGCCTCGCATCTCGTAAATGGGCCTGCAGTTGTGTGGCAGTTGCATAACGATGTCTGAGTGCATAGGTTCTTAGGTCCTGGTCATCGTTGCGGTCTGTCACTCGTGGGCTCCACTCCTGGGTCTGTCATGAACTCTGCCAGTAGTTCTGTGTGTTGATGCAAGTCTGTTGATGACACTTTGAGACACACCAAGTTCATGAGCAACATCTGATTGCCTGCCACTGACCCGAAGGCGCACCATGGCCAGGTGACTCTGCTCGTTCATTAAGTGACAACATGTATTCATGGCTGTTTGAATGATTAACTTGGAATGACTTACCGAAAAAATCTGCTTTTTATACCCACAGAATGTTGAAATTGTTGCCACATTGAGAAAGGTTGTCTTTTGGTATTGGTCCCCATAAATTATAAAATGGGGCAGCCTATAATGTGGGGCATACACGGTAATGTGCTCAGGAGAGTCCAGGAGGATAAATTCTGCTATGTAGATATTGATCAACCACATAGATAAAACTGACAGGTTAAGTGAATAAAATTGTCATTATTGACACCTTTCAAGAGGTGAGATGATGGGCAACAAGTAAACAATCAGTTGAAGTTGATCTGTTGGAATCAGGAACAACGAAAGAAAATGGGCAAAGCTGAGCACCTTGGACAGGAGTCAAATTGTGCTGTTTAGACAACGGAGTCAGAGCATCTCTGAAACAACCGTAACCAGATTAGGATGCACTGGTTGGTACCTACTAAAAAGGGTTCCACAAAGGACAAAGGGTGCCCCATGCTGCACTTGGAGTGCAAAGGCTAACATATGTGGTCTGATCCGTGTCAGAACATGCAGTCAGAGCCGTTTTGGCTGAGTGAGGGGAACTTGCATAATATTATGCAGGTAAGGGTGGGCGATATTGCAAAAATATTGTATCAAGATCCTTTGAGAAATTTCCACTATACTTTGAAAAAATTCTCAGATACATGATATGTTACAATATGCTAAGATGAAAACGAGTCACATTTTAATATATATATATATATATGTATGTATCTCAAAGTATGAGCACAAATATATTTTACTGTATTTTGTGTTTCTCACATTTTAACTTAAGACTAAGACTAAAAACACCCAGGCAGTGCAATTGCCCTACCGAGCAACAAAGCCCCACATTGAAATGGATCTGTTCTGTTTGGATTTTAAATCTGTAAGGAAATGCTGCATCCTGGTCACCTGTGTTAATCCTATTTAATTATTTTTTTGTGTTGGGCTGCAAAGATCTTCAGATTTCACATTGAGCCTTTATTTACTGTACTTCAGAAAGTAAATGCAGAATGTTTTGCCATTAAAGGGAGATTCTCTTTCCATATTCATAGGAGATTAGAGAGCATAGGATTACTGTAGACGGATGCTGTTATGTTGTGTAGTATTAATAGGGTTGCAGCATTTGGTCTTGCTGAAGTAAGAACGGTCCAGGTGGGGGAGCATAAGGCTCCCAGCATGTCTGCTGTGGGAGTATGTTCGAGGAAATAAACTAGAAACAACCCCTAGATGCATACACTTAAACTCTCATTCATTTGCACATATACATTTGCATGAAGGCATGTTATAAAACCATCTATTTCTTACAGTGTTTATTGCAGAACATTCTGTAACCTGTTAAGAGAAGCAATATCAGATTTGGCTACCTGGAATGAAGAATGAACTGATTTGCTCAAAAAAAACCTAGGTACCTAGGCTTATTACAGCAATATTACATTTCCCACTTGCAATGCAGATTTTGGGTTCTGATGGAGTCCTATAAAATCTGGTGTTTACTTTTTAAACATTTAATTTAGGTAAAAGAAGTGTTCAAATATAGTAAGCTTGAAATAAGTGTTTACATTTTGGATAATTAATTTTTTTTATGACTTATACACTTCTGTTGTCTTTGATGTTAAAAAACAGCTGGTATTTGGGTAAATATTGCAGTTGTTTGAACAGTCAGTAGCAGCTATTAAGCTTTATATTCCTGGTTTGTTGTGAGGACCCGTTCTCGTGACTGCAGTATTGTCTGATTCACCACCACAGTGGGGTAAGAGGAAACAGAAGTGTGGCTAGTGGGCAAAAGCTGTTCTCTAAATTGATGTCTTCCATCCATATATCTTTCTAAAGGTCATTCTCTCTGGGCTGATATTACTTTTCACTTCAGTTGATTAAACAGCAAAGATATGAATTACCAACATTGGCCTGGTAACTCAAGTGCTTAACTTTGCATGTTTTGCATGAAAGGTATATTGCATAACGTGCTCTTATTTTGGGTGTTCTGATGTAAAGGTTATTTTAGCAAGAATTCTCAAGCTCCCGCTATACTGTGGTAGCTTTTTTTTTTTTTTTTTTTCTATCTTTTTTGTTGCTGTATTGAACTGCTTATTTCTATCATCTAACAAGGGACATCAAAATATGTAATAATTTCAGTTGCATGGACACAAGCATCTGTGTCTTACTTTTGTAATTTTAAATAACTCCCAATGAACATCCATAAACAATTTACAAGATGCACAGTCTTAATTCATGCAGATGTTGCAAAAGCATGAAAAACCTTTAACATGCTAGTATAATCTTGATCTTCAAGGCTATTAATTAATTCATGTATTTATTAATACTGATCCAACTCATCAGCTAATTATCAACTTCCTCAATGAGCTATATACAGTACAGGCCAAATGTTTGGACACAACTTCTCATTTAATGTGTTTTATTTTCATGTCTATTTACATTGGTAGATTCTCATTGAAGGCATCAAAACTATGAATGAACACATGTGAAGTTATGTACTTAACAAAAAAAGGTGAAATAACTGAAAACATGTTTTATATTCTAGTTTCTTCAAAATAGCCACCCTTTGCTCTGATTACTGCTTTGCACACTCTTGGCATTCTCCTGATGAGCTTCAAGAAGTAGTCACCTGAAATGGTTTTCCAACAGTCTTGAAGGAGTTCCCAGAGGTGTTTAGCATTTGTTGGCCCCTTTACCTTCACTCTGAGGTCCAACTCAACGTGGCACCTCATGGCAAAGAATTCTTGCTCTACTTAAAGATGGTCTAGGCCAGGGGTGCCTAATATGTCAATTATGATCTACTGGTCGTTCGCAAAAGATGAGTGAGAAGGTGTGTCCTTCAGAGAATGAGAATGAGCAGGTGTGTCCAAACTTTTGGCCTGTACTATAAGTGTTTGAGGCACATGAAACTTTCAAGGGGGTCCCCAGGAATGAGACTGAAGTGCTTTTCTAGGCCAGTGGTTCTCAAATCATTCCTAAGGAAACCCCCAGAATGTATTTTTTACTCCCAGTTATCTTGTGTTGTAAACAGTGTTGATTTTTTTTTTTTAGCCTGAGGGTCCATGAGGTCCAACAGACAGTCCTATTTTAAATTTTTTTTAAATGTATTTTTATTTGAAGGGGAGGTCTTTGGAGCAAACTTGTGGATGTAATTGGTTATGACTCAAAAGTCCTTTTTTACCCTGCTAGAAGGTTATGTAATATCTATCTGTGACACATTAACTGTTAATTTTTCATTTCACATTGTATCACTTGAGTAATAAAAGGCACTGTATAGACACAATGGAGTATTCCATGTAAGGCCTGCTTTCGTGAGGTCTGCACCCTTACCAGTGAGACTTGTTAAAGCCTCTTTCTGTTCACATGTTGTTAAAGATTTTCTGTGCAACTAAGCTCAAGAGCCCTTCTTGTTTTCTGACAGGTTGGCTTTCTGACCACCTTTGCAATCCTACTGCATGAGATCCCTCATGAGGTCAGTCTTCCTCTTTTCTCTTGGGTGTTTGGTCTAGTATTCAATAGCACTTGTACATTGTGGCAGTGCACTTTGTTACAAGTAATCAATGTAAATATCCACAGGTTTGAATGATTAGTTACCTTAATTACATAAACACCTTTTGTTTATTGGGGTCCTCTAAATATTTCTACTGTACAGTCTCAGAGATGTCACCAAATTATTAACTTCACGAGGTAATGCAATATTTAATTTTTGCATAGACAAGAACTAGAATAGGTTGCTGGAGTTTAAGAATGTGTATGTCTGTATGTTTTTACATAAAGGTGGGAGATTTTGCCATTTTACTGCGTGCAGGGTTTGATCGCTGGAGTGCAGCCCGGATGCAGTTGTCGACGGCACTGGGTGGAATTCTAGGGGCATGTTTTGCCCTGTCTGCCCAATCCCAGCAAGGAGCAGGTAATGGACACAAAACTAAATTCTATAATTTATATATGGTTTCTACATCTGTATTCAATTAATATTTCATAAATTATTATTTTATCATATGATATACAGTGTTTTTTTTCTGCAGAGAAAATGGCAGTCACTATGGCACACAATTGATTCAAGTTCAGACCTTATTTCCAAAATTATGGCATGACCACTGGCATGGAGTATTCTCTCCATATGAATTTTGTTTTTGAACCATTTAAATCCTCAATCAATCTCCTTATTTTCTGTGTACTAAAGTAAATGCCACAGCCTGGATCCTGCCCTTCAGCTCTGGTGGGTTCCTCTACATCGCCTTGGTCAATGTGGTACCTGACTTGTTGGAGGAGACAAACCCAAGGTATTAGCCCAATCCAGGCACAATCACATTAAAAATAGTTTAGCAAGTGATTAAATTAAGTACCTCAAAGGTATGTGTTCAGTAGGGGCATAAATCACAAATGTCCTTGCAGTTCCATTCTATATTATTTATTTGAGCCAATGATTCAACATTTTCAGACAGCAATTCATTGCTGAGGTCTGCAAGGAGTATGAAATTGAGGAAACTATACACAGTCATTTCCATCATCTGTCACATTCAAACAAATTATAATGTGAAAAGTAAAAGTGATTGTGGAATGAACACACATTTATTTTCATGTGTCCAATAAGTACAGTCGAGGCCAAAAGCTGGTTTTCACAAAGTTTGCTGCTTCTGTGTTTTTAGTTATTTTTGTCAGTTGTTTGTGGTGCATTGAAGTATAATTACAAGCATTTCATTAGTTTCAAAGGCTTTTATTGACAATTACATGAAGTTTGTGCAAAGAGTCAATATTTGCACAATTTGGTCCTT
The DNA here is from genome assembly GCA_037576955.1 of Lepidarchus adonis. Taxonomy (NCBI): domain Eukaryota; kingdom Metazoa; phylum Chordata; class Actinopteri; order Characiformes; family Lepidarchidae; genus Lepidarchus; species Lepidarchus adonis. The sequence continues at coordinate 5,915 of JBBIGC010165517.1, forward strand.
CTATTTCAAGACCATTGCTATTCATCCTGGCATGCTGTCAATCAACTAATTGACCAAAGGCCAAATCCTAACCGATGGCAACCAATTCTTTCATAATCAATGCTTGGAATTTATCAGAATTTGTGGGTTTTTGTCAACCCACCTCTTAAGGGTTGACCAAGTTCTTAATTGGATTAAGGTCTGGGGAGTTTCCTGGCCATGGACCCAAAATTTCAATTTCTTGTTCCTGGAGTCGCTTAATTATCACTTTGGCCTAATGGCACTGTGCTACATCAGGCTTAAAAAGGCATTGTTCTTCACCTTCCTGTTCTTGGTTGGTTGGGGGATGTTGCTGTCGGACGATGTTTTAGTACCATTCTTTATTCGTGGCTGTGTTCTTAGGCAAGATTGTGAGTGAGTCCACTACCTTGGATGAGAAGCAGCCCCACACACGAATGGTCTCAGGATGCTTTACTGTTGGCACGAGACAGGACTGATGGCAATCGTTTTTCCAGATGCCCCAAACAATCGAAAAACTGCTTCATCAGAGAAAACAACTTCACCCTAGTCCTCAGCAGTCCAATCCCTCTACTTTTTGCAGAATATCAGTCTGCCCCTGATGTTTTTCTTGGAGAGAAGTGGCTTCTTTGATGCCAGGCCATCCTACAAATCCTTCGCCTCACTGTGCATGCAGATACAATCACACCTGCTTGCTGCCATTCCTGAGCAAGCTCTGCACTGGTGGCACCTTGCTGGACTTTCTTGGGTGCCCTGAGAACCTTCTTCACAACAATTGAACCTCTTTCTTTGAAAGTATTGATGATACAATAAATGGTTGTTTAGGTGCAATCTTAGTAACCGCAATATCCTTACCTGTGAAGCCTTTTTTTATTCAGCACAATGTTGACTGCATGTGTTTCCTTGCAGGTAACCATGGTTAACAGAGGAAGAACAATTATTTCAAGCATCGCTCTCCTTTTAAAGCATGCTATTCTAACTCAATCCACATGACCGAATGATATGTAGTCTCACCTCTGTTAATCATAAGATTGCTGAAATGATCTTGGCATGTCCTTTTGTAGCATGGCTGAAAAGCATTGGAAATGGCTTTTTTGGGATGAAGTTTATTTTCATGGCAAAGGAGGACTTTGCAATTTATCTGATCACTCTTCATAACATTCTGGAGTACAGTATATGCAAATTGCCATTATAAAAACTAAGCAGCAAACTTTGTGAAAAACAATTTTTGTGTCATTCTCAAAACTTTTGGCTGACTGTACTTTGGATCATACACTATTTTGGTCGAAGCATTGATACAAATCAATTCATTATTATACCTTTAGTGTTCACCCATGTAATTACACACTGCAGTACTGTATCTAAAATACATTTTTACATTTCCTTGCCTCCAAAAGCACACACACAAGTACGTATTTCACTTGTAAGTGACGGGTGTAAAAAGCAAAGCTAAAACCATCTTGCTGCTGTGATGCTTAGCTTCTTGTATGAAGCAAGCTTGAAATGGCGTGACACATTGTTAATAAATTCGGCACCGAGAAATATCCTGTAGCAAGCAAGCATTATCATCATCCTTTGTAACATCGCAATAGTGTGTCTTAAATTTGAATAACTGCAGAGCATCTCTTATATCAGTACTTTAATATCCAATAAAGTTTTCATGTCTAAATTAAAAACCATATTTCTAAAAAAGAAAATTGGGCAATTTGATAAAATGCAAAAAAATAAGTCATTTTTAATATATGTACTTTGTAATTCATGTAACATTTTTAATTGTCTTCTATTTACCTGACTAAATAACAGATACATAATGTTTAATGTTTTGGATAAGCATAAATATTTCATGGCAGATATTTGGAGTTGTCATAACATGTTCTGTTCAGTAATAACAGTTGTTGAGCAGTTGTCCTGATTGATTAAGTTTGATGTCATGACAGCAGTCATGTGTTACTTTTTGCAAAGTGTACTTGTTGACATTGTAGTTAGCCAGTATAACAAACATTTCTATTTATCATGACCGTTAAAATCACAAACCTCATTTCTAGGAAAAGCTGGTACAATTTATACATTGTTTTGAACCTGGCAATAATACAAAGAAATGACAATGTTATAACTGAACCACATGATTTATATTTTGTGACTATACAGAGGTTTTGATTCCTGCAGCATACTAAAGAAGAAAGAAAGGAAAAGGTTTTATAAAATATTACACTGTTTTGATCATTATGCTCTTTGGATGCATTCCACAGAAACCTGGAGGTATACTTGAAAGGGGAGTTTAACCTACTGAGGGTTAACGTTTCATTATTAATCAAAGTTGACAAATCGGTACCATGATGTGTTAGTTTGTGTTAATTCACTTAAGAGGTGTGGTCAACAGCAAGCACAGCTTTTCAGTCATGGAATGAGTGCCTCATTTCTCTGAGGATCTGAGGATTTCTGGATATGAGGGGTTAGTAAGACTTCTTTTGTCGACAAGGGGAGGTTTGTTGGCAGTGCATGCACAGAGTCCATTCCTATGAAAATTGTTTTTGCTTTTTTTCTCTATCCTTGTGGTAGGATGTTACCTTTATTTAAGTGCAATTAACTTCTAGACTTAAACCAATTTTAAGTATATTTAATATACTGAAGTTGTTACACTAGTAGTAAAATAGTTACACCCAATGTCACAAACGTGGTAACCTAAGTAACCTGGAAATGTCAGATTTGTACTATAGAACTACAGTGTAGAAATGCATGTTTCACTATTTGTCATGTCTGAATATGCAAGCTATCGAAGTACCACAGGCTGGTTTAATATGGGGTTTTTTTTGTCTCTTCAGAAATTCTTTGCTGCAGATCCTGTTACTAATTTGTGGAGTGGGAGTTATGGCTGTCCTTTCTTGTATTGCGGACTAAACAGAGGAGACCAATGCTCTCCTTCGTTATGAACTTTCTGAAGGAAAGATCACCATCTACAAGGCCAGGAGGACTGATGGGCAATGCACTCCACTATTTAAGCTTTAAAAAGACTGAATATGAGGTTGACCCAAAGGTGTGCGTGTGAGTGTGAGAGTGTGTGTGTGTGTGTCTGAAATTTCTTTTTGTTTTCAACCTTTACATTTTTACATTTTAAGTAAAAAGTCTAGGTGACATGCACTTGTTCAAAAGGTGTAAAGAGAATAAGACGACTGTTATATGCCAGGCTAATGAATTCATCCACTTTCTATTCTTTATAACCTTTAAATACCAAGCATTAATTAATGTTTTTTTCTGAATCCATGCACAATTTCTCATTTTGTTGAATGTTAATGTAGAGTTTATACCACCTTAACATTTGCTCCAGGTGCATTTGTAAGTGGATAGGTCAGTTTAAAATGCACATATTTATCTCTCAAACATGTTAAACAACTTATTCCTTAGGTTGTTTCCCATAAGTGCATTTATGTTGGTTACTCTTCTGATTTGCTGATTAGTGGTACTTTTTGAAGGAGGATTAGACACTCTACTTTCTGATCATCTGCAACTAAAGCATGTTACGCCACACATTACACTGCAGGCATGCAATGGCAATAGACTCATTAACCTGGCCCTGAAATCCTTCAGGTCCTTGCAGATGCACAAACTCTTAAGTATTATTTCACTACTTTAAATCATGCATCCATGCTGCTTTACTTTTACAGTGTTAGTAATGTTGTGGTTCTCTCCCCTCATCCCTGTTACTAAGGGTTATACTCTATATCCACTACATTTCTTTGGTCTAAATGGTTAAATGTCTGTGAAGCAGTTCATGTTGGCATTGGCAACATGCTTTAGAACCTTGGTATTATAGTTGGTGTGCCTTTTCAGCTTTTATTCTTTCTTTCATAGCCTTTTGATTTCTCAAGGTCTTATCTGATGTCGAAAGATCACAATGAAAATGCATCAGTGAGATTTACAATCACTTGTTCTTTTTCAAACTAAAAAAGTAAACATGGCCTGTTTAAACCTATTGGCGTATTGTATCTGACAAGTAAGAAAGAAGACCCCGCACACTGTAAAATGTTACTGAAATGAATGTTCTGAGGATCTTGGTCATCAGGTCAAAGCAAGTTTGCATAAATGTATATAATTTAAGAGAGATATTTATTATATACACAAGGTCATGTGTGAAAAGAAAATTTTGACTTTTGAATCTTTTCAATTTATAGACGCTCCCAACATTATTAAAGTGTATAAATGTTTATTTTATTTTCTAATATGTTGTAGAATTACTACCTGTGTCTTCAATAGTTTTTGTTATAAACAAATTAAAAAAAGAATAGTTTATCATTTCTGTGTAAAATCTGTATCTATGTCTGACTGTCAGTGTAGCTCTTAAACATTGCATTTTATGTTCAGGGGGATGTTATTGGAATGATAATACAGAAGTCACTTCAGTTAGTTACACCTGCCTTGTATTAATTATTTATTATTATATATATATATATATATATATATAATAAAATACATTCATTTGTATATAGCCATTCTCAAACCCAAGGTCACTTTATAGAGGCAGCAGGTATCAAGTAATAACAGAATGCGACAGTGATAATGGAGGACACTAATAGTCTAAATGAAAGTCAGGTGTTGTAGGTGGAGGTGTTCTAGTGGGAGTTTGAAAGAAGATAGGGAGGAAGTGTTGAGAAGGTTTAGGCGGAGGGAATTCCAAAGTTTAGGGGCAAGGACACTGAATGATCTGCCTCCCATTGACTAGAGGTGTAGAGAAATTTGGGAACTAGGGGGAGGCCAGGAGTGTATGGAACGGGCTGGCGTGTATAAGTGTAGTAATTCAGGAAGATGGGGAGGAGGAGTTTGTATGGAACTTGATAGGGTATTGGTAGCCAATGAGTTTGAGAGATGACCAGATACGAGGTAGATTACAGAGATGATAAAATGCGCTTTTGACTAGGGCAATGATATAAGAGTTGAAGGTCAGTGAAGAACTAAAGCGGATACTATTGTTCCAGACAGAAGGAGAGGGCACAATGGGGACAGTCAATGTTCAGGCTAAAATCAGGGAATTTTGATATGATGGTCTTTGTGCCAAGTAGTAAGTTCAGTTTTTTCTGTGTTGAGTTTGAGAGTTTGATTTACAGTCATTGTCTATTTTTCTGACTGTAGTCCACCTGTTTCTTTGCAACATATGATGGCTGCTTTTACAGCAGATGTTATTTGGGCATTGGATCGTTTTCAGCACAGCAATTATAATGACATGCTAGTGGAATTGTTAGCATGGGCTGCTGCACAAAGTGAATTTCGCACACAGCCGCGCTGCTTCAGTTGTTAAACCCACTTGCTAATTTTAGATGGTTCTGACCTCTTAGGCCTTGGTCAGTGTTGGTTGGAAATTTTTAGGTTGTTTGTGTGGAGAAGCCAACCCCATTTATGGGAAACTTGGTACTAAAGGTCGACCGATATGGTTTTTCAGAGTTTTGCTAGTTAATGGGGCCCAATAACCCATATTTGGAACCAATATGCAAAAAAAAAGGGCAACTTTTATTCTGCAAACACTAACACAAATCTTTATTTTAAATAACTTGTTTATAAATGCATAAGCATTTGACATTATTTTAATTTAAATAATATAAAAAGGACATTAAACTAATTTGAGAGCAAATGGCACAGAGAGAAGGGACAGCAGTGGATCCATAGTAGCGCACACAGCATTTACTTAATATCAGTGATGGTCAAAATTAAACACTTATATTGATAATTGTAAAATGCCTAATATCAGCTCTCAATAATCAGTAGACCCTTACTTGGTGCATTTTTAAAACTGATAGATTTTTTTTTTTTACTTTATTAAATGGTAAAAAGTAATGATTGTGAATGTTTTTGCTGAGCAGCTTGATTTAATTTGGTCATTAAAAAATAATTTACACAATACGCTCGAAGTTGGAACCGTGCCAAATGATAGAGAGAGCTTTATAAAATATTCATGTTCCACTGTTTGGAAGCATTCCTCAATCTACAGAGGTAATGATAACCAGTGACTGGATACATAATACTGTAGAAAGATAAGGGACTCCATAATCTCAGTCTGTCAAACAAGGCTAGAAACCATTTTTGAAAGTGCATGACCTTTGAGCCCAATGCATTAGGACCAATCATGCTACTGTGCTAAACATAGGCACATAGACTTGGGAGTACTTCAGAAAGCTGTCAGCACCTTTCACTGCTGCATAAAATAATTCAACCTGAAATGCAAAGAGAAAGTCATTCCTTAGTTCTGTGCAGAACATCTGAGTTCTTTGGGCCTAAACTCATGTCAGATGGAGCGTGAACATTGGAATATCTTCTTTGGCCAAATAACACTAGGATGTGTCATGGTATCTTTTACTCAGAGAACTTTAAAGCAAAATCTTCCCAATTAATCCATGGTTATTTCAGCAAGGCTTGGCCCAATTCTTCAGAATGTACAGTTATTTGGTTTGGTAGTTGTTCTTATGTTTAGGATCAGACAATAGTGACCACAGCAGCTAAAGTCTTGTATCAAGAAAGAATGGGCAAACATTTCATGTGCAAAACTGCAACAATTAGCATCTTCAGGTCAAACAATTAAAAAGTTTAATTGAAAGGAACATGGTAAACGGTGGTAAATACCTCTGTCCAAACTTTTTTTGTGTTTTGCTAATATCAGTTTCTGAAAAACCTTATTTTGAAAATGCATTCCATATGGTCAGTTAAATTTTCTTCTTTTTTTTATCAGTTAAATAAAAGTTCAATAGAAATAACCACACTTTTATTCCACCAGGTAAGCAACACAAATTCACCTACATGGGGGGATGTTCATCTTGGCAGTGGACAGTGTTCAGTGTTTTTCAACAATTTGTGCTTGTGTAGCTCTTCTGGGTGACTGGGCCAGGGCCAAACCAGCTAGCCAGTGAGCCCTGGGCACCCAAGACCCTTTTGTCAGTTCACTGACTGTCTTTTCTTGGCCTACAACTGGTAGGTACTACCCTCTACATACCAGGAATGCCCCATAAAACCTGCCATTTGAGAGCCCTGACCAGATATATAGCCATCACAACATGACCCTTTTCAAAACAGCTCTGATTGCACATTTTTGTCATGTTTCCAACAAAGCAGCTTCAAGATCTGATTGTTTGCAGCCTAATATATCCAACCCCTTTGTACAACAATAAAATTCAGTGTTCTTCTCATCAGTGGTCTGTGATTTTAATATTAATACCAAAATACTTTTGGTGACTAACACGGATCAGCCGTAGCATTAACACCTCCTGCCTAATATTGAGTAGGTCCCTCTCATGCAGCTGAAACAGCTCTGACTGTGGTGCACCATGTGTTCTGATACTTTTCTTCTCGAATCAACGTTCACTGTAGAAACCACAGCTCTTTTGGGGTTCCGACCAGACGGGCTGATCTTCACTCCCCTTATTCTTCATGGAGCTTTGGGTGCCTGCCAAGTCATCACATTACAAATCTTGTCAAAGTGGCTCAGATCCTTACACTCAACCATTGTTCCTGCTTCCAGCATGTCGACTTCAAAAACTGAATGTTCACTTGCTGTCTAATATATCCCACCCTCCTGACAGGTGCCGTTGTAATGAGATAACTAGATAGTCAAAGTTATTCACTTCACCTGTCGGTGGGGTTAATGTTATGGCTGATAGGTGTCCACCCACCAATCAGCAGACTATGCTTGTCTAGTGCTGAAACACCTAAAAGCCGTTCTCCTGAGCTTCATGATCCCTTGTATCCAGCTGGAGTGCAACACAGAAGAGTGCAGCCTTGGTGTAGTGCTATGCCATGGTGCTTGTGGCAAACCCTGGGTGTGTGTTTGGGTTTTAGCCGGTGGTATTGATTGTGTCATGTGTTCACACTGGTTCAGTTTCGACAAATTCTATTTGGCCAGAAATTGTTGCCATAACGACTCCCCTGTGGTTCGCCTTCTTTTGTCGGTTGCCCTTAACCGGCTTGCTGTGTTTGGATAAACTGCATGTAACTTTCACAGAAAGGCTGCGCTCTTAAGAGCATGAATAATCACAGCCATTCAGAAGCAGCAGCACAGTTAACTGCTTACTGCTGCTAAAACGATCGACTCCTTCCCAGATCGTTATCTCCCGCATTGGAGATCCTATAATGCCTCTGGGGGGAGCGACTTGTTTTAAAGGGGTTGTTCTCCAAAAAAATCTCATTTGCACAATTTTTCTCAGTCAATCAGAAAATATTTGCTTGATGTCAAAAGTTCAATTCTGTGGTTTTGTACTGGAGTTAGGAGACTTGTGCATCTAAATAATGAATGTGTCTTTTCACTGGTTGTCGTTTATTGGCCTACTATGGGTATGTACTAATGTACTAAGGAACACCGCATTAGACCAGACATTTGGGAGATCTGAGCAGTCAACTGGCCATCACAATTAGGACATTTTAAATATGGCCTTAGGTTTCCAATTTTTTCATGTTTCCAACACATCAACTTCAAGATCAAGATTGTTTACTGCACAATCCATCCAACCCTTTTGTGCAAAAAAACAAAACAAAAGATTTTCAAAAATAATTCAGAGTTACTCTCTTTAGTGGTTTTAATATTGATACTTTTAATGTGATACTTTTTCATGATGAACACTGGTCAGCCATAACATTAGCCACACCAGCACACTGAGCAGAATCCTGATGTATGAAAAGTGCTCTATAAAGAAAGATTATTATTATTATTATTAGTATTATTATTATCATTATCATTACTATTATTATTATTATTATTATTATTATTATTATTATTATTATTATTATTAATAATAATAATGATAATGATAATAATGATACTCATAATGATAATCATAATAATAATAATAATCATCATAATAATATTGAGTGGGTCCCCCCTAATGCAGCCCAGCAATGAGTGTGTGTCTTTTCCATTAACGATCATGCACACTGTTTGCCTAAAACAGCACTTTCTTGCCACAGTTTGTATGACCAACTGCTATGCACAAAAAGTGCAGAATTATGGACAAACTTCAGGCTGAAATTTGGCTGTACATGCTTTCATCCTGGTGCACTTATGGGGGTTTGACCACCAGCAGAAGATTGGAGAGCAGGGAGTTGTTAGTATGCTAAGTGAAGCATGAAGCAGAGGGATGGAAGGCAGAGTGAATGAGCAAGACACCATGAGGAGGAGGGTGGATCATTAGAAGTAAAGCGGATATAAGAGAACACACCTCGCACACCGAAAAAGAAGGATAAAAAGAGGGCTGAGGGAGAACTCTGTGGGATGTTACTGGTTTTGCATATTCCCAACCATTCCACAAAAAGCAGCTGCTGTTGAAGTCCCTGTTCCCAGTCAGCGTGGTGGCATCATCTGTTAAATATGATGTTTCAGTGGAAATATTTTTTTATTCTTCAGCAAAAAATGCAAGAACTCTCAGGCATACACTTGTTTTTACAGACACTTTTTTAATTTGTTGCTTCTGGGACAAAGCATGTTAAAGGTATGTGGTTATATTGTGATGGTGGATGTTTCCTTTGACCTGCTGAACCTGTGTTTTCCCCTTTATGGTGGAATGGCCACTTCTAGCTCTTCACCCCGAGCCTTAATTTTGTCTGATCTAACTTTCTATTCTAATTTTTTTTTTAAATTATTCCCTCCCATTCCTTCCTGTTTCGTTCTGTTGTGTTCTAATTTGCCATTTCAAGTGCACTTTATTTCATTCTACAACATATATTATTTTATGTCGCCATGCATTTCTACTCTACTCTGTTTCAGTGCAGTCCTACTCCACTTTGATCTGATCTATTCTCTTTAATTCCTTTCCATTCTTTTCCTCTCTGTTTTGCTCAATTCCATTCCTTTCTTGACTCGATAGGGAAACCTTTTGATCAATTCTATTTCATTTCATTCCTTTCCCTTTTATTTCACACTATGTCACCAACCCTTCTCTTGGAAATGCACAGTTCTGCAAGCTTCATCTCCAACCGAACTCTAACACACCTATGTTTCAGTCCTATTCTCTTCTAGTGGTTCTGAAATCAAGCACCCATCTACCCGTCCCGTTCCCCGTCCTTTCAACACACACACTGGCAGTTTCTACTCTCTCCTGCAGTACACCTGATTCAGATCATGAAGAGCCTGATGAGGTGGATTATGTGTGTTGGGGCAAGGAAAATGTGAAATTGTGCATATCGGGGGGGGGGGAGGGGGGGGGGGGGACCCAGGCTTGGAAAACCCTTGGTTTCCCCCCCCC
>JBBIGC010165524.1:0-16119 GCA_037576955.1 Lepidarchus adonis
TGTGTGTGAGAGAGAGAGAGAGAGAGAGAGAGAGAGAGAGAGAGAGAGAGAGAGAGAGAAGAGGGAGAGAGCAGACTGAGGTTTGTAAATTACAGGCTGTGCTCCAGGCAGATATCTTTTTTCCCTTACCCTGGACTCTGTGGTGATGAACTTTCCATATGAAAAAGAAAGAAGAAAAGAGCTGTATGAGAAAAGCCCACACTAAATCTGCCTGTACTGCAGAGAAATTATATGCAGAAATAGTTTTCAGTTTATGAACATTCTTAATTTTTACATGATTTGAGCTTCAGAACATGTCCTATAGCTATCCAGCAAAGATGTGTGTGGTATTGTGGAAAATGGTTCTCAACAGGCACCAAGCAGTTGCTTAAAAGAATTTTGTCCTTAAGGGCACAGGTCTGAGCACACATGAGAATGTGACGACCTCTAGCATTCCCGCCTGAGTCTATGTTTGTAACACAGGAAAAGGTCAGTAAAATGAGTAAAAACAGCACACATTTGAAAGGGGACTCATTTTCTTTATTTTCTTTAACTGATCCAACTCTCAGTCTGAAATGAGTTCAGAGTCCTGCAAAAGTGAGTGGGTGGGGCTTTTCAGAGCTTCTGCCCTGAGGATCGAGGGAAGGGGCTGGAATATATAAAAAACAGCCAACAAGCATGACAGGACATGGAGACACAGTATGGAATTGGATGCTCAGATGAGTGGTATGACTGAGGAGTGACTAGTCTGAGTTTTATTTTAATAATGTTGATCTCTGAATGTTCTTACTGCAAAGCAAACCAGATTTGTTTCTCAAAAATCAAAGACATGTATCAAGACTCTGTTCAGTTTTGGCATCCAAGTGGTGAACTGAACTCCCCCTGACTGTTAGATTTGACAACTAATGATATATACACATTTATTGGTTAATGAGATTTGCAAATCCATGTTTTGGATTTAGGGTTTGTGTGTAAATGATATACAGTCTTTTGCAAAAGTTTGGGCACCCTTTCATAAATAACAGATTTTGGTGATTTTGTAATTGAAAAGATGTTTTTTTTCAGCAAATATTGATGCATAGTTACTTTTTTATTTATATTTAAAAAATAAAAACATTATTATGGCACTGTGCAAAAGTTTGGGCACCCAAAGAGTTCCAAAGACTCTTCTTTTTACAAGGTTTCACAATCTGCTGCATGGCAACAGCGGTCATTAGTAAATGTCAGCTGGTGCCAATTTCAGAGGTTTACAAATACTCAGTCTCCAAACCTTGTGCACACACTTGTGGACACTCAACAACCATGGGTTCTTGTAAGCAGCTGTGTAGGACTCTGAAATGCAGCATTTCATGAAAAGAACTCCTTGCCAACCATTAAGCATGGGTGTGGATCTATCATGTTTTGGGGTTGTGTTGCAGCCAGTGGCACAGGAAACATTGCATGGGTGGAGGGAAGAATGGATTCCACTAAATACCAGCAAATTCTGGAAACAAACATTCCACCATCTGTAACAAAGCTAAAGTTGAAAAGAGGATGACTTCTACCTCTAAACAGACCTTGAAATTCACCATGGACTACCTCAAGAGACACAAGGTTTTGGAATGGCCATCACAGTCCCCTGATTTAAACATCATTGAAAATTTGTGGGTAGATCTTAAAAGAGCTGTGGATGCAAGATGACCAAAGAATATTACAGAACTAGAAGCCTTTTGCAAGAAAGAATGGGAGAAAATCCGAAGTACAAGAACTGAAAGACTTTTAGCTCTAAAAAGCGTTTGCAAGCTGTGATATCTGTCAAAAGAGGTGTTACTAAGAAATGATTATGTAGGGGGCCCAAACTTTTGCAGAGTGCCATAATAATTGTGCTTTTTTCCCATTTCCTAGAGAGACAGTGTTTACATCTTTTTAATTTAAAAATGATTTAATTAAAAAAATTTGAGGGGTGCCCAAACTGTTCCATAAGACTGTATATACACACATACAAAAGGATTTGCAAATCTTATGAACTAATGTTTTTCTTACAATTGAACATGAAACCATTTCAAATGTTAAAAATGAATAAATGTGCTATTTTAAGAGGCCATTTTGAATTTGATGGTGGCAACACATCTCATGTCTCATTTTACAACAGTCTGTAAATGTCTGGGAATTTAGGAGGCCAGGTGCTGGACTTTTGGTAGAGGAATGTTATCCCATTCATGTCTGATACAGGATTTGACAACAGTCCTGTGTCTTCTTTGCTGGATATTTCATTCAGCTGACAGTTCAGTAATTAGATGAATAGCCTTGTAATACAAACCCATGGTGTTGTAATAGACACAGGATGCAGTTTATCATTGTGTTGCTGAAATATGCAAGGCCATCCCTGTAAAAGACAATGTCTGCATGGGAGCATATGTAGCTCTAAAACCTGTATGTACCTTTCAGTAGTGATGATTTCCATATGTTCAAGTTGCCAATTTCATAAGCAATAATGCACCTCCATGCCATCAGAGAGGCAAGCTGCAAATTCCTAAAGCAATTTCCTTAGGGACAATAAAGTTTTTCTGATTCTGATTCTGATTCTGAAATCTGTCTTGCTCAAATCAGATAGCTGTGCATTTGAGCTGTCTGTCTGAACAAAGTTGTAGTTATATTCAGCAGCATTTAAGAAATTGCTTCCGTAACAGATGATTGCCACTTCAGTTATGCGTTATCATTACTGGCTCAATAAAGATTTCATGTATTGTATTCCAAAAACAATATACATGATCTGTCTGAGACAGCAGTCAGAAGTCTATTTAACAAAATCATAGAAAAAAAAATCTGAACTGGGAGCCACTCATGGCTCTGCCTAACACATAGTTAGTTTTCTTCACCGTCCACATGACTCACAGTCTGGTCAGCAAAGGCATAATAAAAGACACAAAAATATCCCCACACAATGTCAACAGAGTACACAGTAAGTCAAATTGGAGGATAGCGCTACTTGTGGTTTAGAGCAAAGATCTAGCATATAATAGCATTTAGCAGGAGCTTGGATTTGTCCAGCAAAAGAAACACTTCTGAGTTTACAGTGGTCATAAATAAAAGAGAGATTTAAGTTTAAAGATTTCTGCATTTTGACAAGGGTCTCTATAGATAATTCCACTGTCCATCTCTACAGTGCATGCCAGGCCAAATTATTTTACAGTTTATCAAAGAGATAAAGCTATACCTGTGGCTAATGAGTAACACGGGCTGTAGCAGGAAGTACACAGTTATGTGAAAGTTGAGAAATTCTTGCTAAATGTGAGCTATATACAGTTTTCATACCCTGACAGAATTTATGATTTCTTTGCCATTTGTCAGAAAATATGAATGATAACACAATTTTTTTCTTTCACTCATGGTTAGTGGTTTTTTGAAGCCATTTACTGTCAAACAACTGTGTTTACCCTTTTTAAATCATAATGGCAACAGAAACTACTCAAAAGACCCTTATCAAAAGTTTACATACCCTGGTGATTTGGCCTGATAACATGCGCACAACTTGACTCAATAAGGTTTGAATAGCTATTAAAGGAACCATCTTCATCTGTGATCTGTTTGCTTGTAATTAGTGTGTGTGTATAAAAGGTCAATGAGTTTCTGGACTCCAGACAGACCCTTGCATCTTTCATCCAGTGCTGCACTGACCTTTTTTGGATTATAAGTCATGGGAAAGCAAAGGAATTGTCAGAGGATCTGTGAGAAAATGAAGTTGAACTCTATAAAACAAGAAAGGGATATAAGAAAACATCGAAGGAATTGAGAATGCCAATTGGCTGTGTTCAAACTCTAATTAAGAAATGGAAAATTAGGGGTCCTGTTGAAACTAAACCAGGGTTAGGTAGACCAACTAAAATTTCAAAAAAAATTTAAAAGGAAAATTGTTTGGGATTCATAGAAAAACAAATAACTTCAGGTGAAAAACACCTCTCTGAAAAAATGTGTTGTGGCTGTTTCAAGATGCGCAATAAGGAGGCACTTGAAGAAAGATGGGCTGCATGGTCGAGTTGCCAGAAGAAAGCCATTACTATGCAAATGCCATAAATCCTACGTACAATATGTCAAACAGCACAGAGACAAGCTTCAAACTTTTTGGCCACAACCATAAACCCTACATTTGAAGAGGAGTCAACAAGGCCTATGATGAAAGGTGCACCATTCCTACTGTGAAACACAATGGATCACTGATGTTTTGGGGATGTGTGAGCTACAAAGGCACAGGAAATTTGATCAGAATTGATGACAAGATGAATGCAGTAGGTTATCAAAAAGTACTGGAGGAAATTGCACTCATCAGCCTGGAAGTTGCCCATGGAACATACTTGGACATTCATGACAATGATCCAAAACACAAGGTCAAGACGACCTGTCTTTGGCTACAGCAAAATAAAGTGAAGGTTCTGGAGTGGCCATCTCCGTCTCCTCACCTCAATATTATTGAACCACTCTGGGGAGACCTCAAATGGGCACTTCATTTAAGACAACCCAAGAATTTTCAGGAACTGGATGCTTTTTACCAGGAAGTATGGGCAGCTGAGAAGATAAAGAGCCTTATCCCCAACTGCCTCAAAAGACTTCGAGCAGTCATTGATTTTAAATACACAATATTAAGAACTGAGGTATGTAAACTTTTGTTTAGGGTCCTTTGTGTAGTCCTTTGGGTAGTTTGTTTATAACATACAAAGAAGTGACTTCTAATGACTTGGATAACTGATAATTCAAATAGCAAATCATTCTTTCATAAACAATCTTTCAATATCTACAGTACATAACAATGACATCAGTCTGGCCCACTCCTCAAAGCAGAATTCTTTAAGCTGTGAGATGTTTGAGGGGTTTCTTGCATATACAGCCACTTTACAACATCTTGATGGGATTAAGATCTGGGTTTTGTCTTGGCCACTTCAGGACTCTCCATTTCTTAGTTTTCAGTCAGTCTTTGGTGGATATACTGGTATGTTTTGGGTCATTGTGCTTCAGCTTTAATGTTCTTAGAGATGGTCTCACATGTTCCTCAAGCACCCTCTAATACACTGTAGAATTCATAATGGATTCTATGATGGCAAGCTGACCAGGTCCTGCTACAGCAAAGCATCCCCAAACCATGACACTTCCACCTCCATGCTTCACAGTTGGTATGAGGTTCTTTTCCTGGAATGCTGTATTTGGTTTACGTCAGACATGTCCTCTGTTCTGATGTCCAAATAATTTAATCTTAGACTCACCTGTCCAAAGAACTTTATTCCAGAAATCCTTTGTCTAAGTTCTCTCTGTGGCAAACTTCGGTCTGACCTTGATATATCTCTTAGAGAGGAAAGGTTTCCTCCTTGCACACCTCCCATGCAAGTTAAAGTTGTACAGTCTCTTTGTGATTGTAGAGGCTCTTTCACATCGAGAGCTTGGTGTGGGTCCCATGATGACATTTTGGTTTTTTTGCCTTTTTTTCCTTCAAGTTGAACTTTTTTGAACAGCCAGACCACTTGTTTTCTGGACAGTTGAGTAGCTGATTGCAAATTCTTTTGAGATCTTTTTAGATCCCTTACCAGACTCATAAGCTACTACAATCGTTTAATTCTAAATAGGGCAAACCTCCTTCAAAATGGCGAGTAACAATGTTCTAATCTTGTGCGCCTGATGTGCTACACCCGTGTGTGATTTGAACCATTTAATCACCCCACAGGTTTTCAAAGGGGTTAAGGTCTGGTAACTGAGATTGCCATGGGAGGAGCTTGATTTTTTGTCTGCTGAGTAGATTTTGCTGCTGTCATTATCCTGCTGGAATTAGCAAGAATTTGTATGTAGCTAAATTTGCAGCAGATATTCTATGTACATTTAATTAGTAACATGGTCTTCTGTGCTATTTTACACTTAAAGCTCTGGTTGAGGAAATCAGTTAAATTACTTCTGGTTAAACCACAACAGAATAGCTGTTACAAGCAGAAGTACATTAATGGAGTAAAATGTTGTAAATTATTCTTATATGGATAATAGATAAATAATAAATTATAGATACTTAGAGCACAGCAATAAAAACACAGCAATATAATATACCCATATTGTTACATTCCTCCACTAAACACACTTCCTTTAAGTTGTCTATTTTATTTCAGCACTGTTAGTGTACTTTAAAATATACTTCCCCACAATTTATACAAACTTTAATTGTAACAGAAAAGTGGTCTGTCAGTTAAACCTAAAAGAAAAGATTCATTATACATTACTAATAATCATCCATCCATTATCAATACCTCTTAATTCATTTTGGGTCATGAGGGAAGCTGGAGCCTTAATGATAAAAATACATAATTCATCTAGTATGGGGCTACCATGTAGTCTTGAAAAACCCTTTAGATATTTGTTAATATTTGTTTAAATATTTTAAAAATAACTGTTGCTAATCGCTGTGTTTGTGTATTCCCACCAAAACTTTTCAACCTCTTAAAATAATAAATAATGACAAAATTACAAATGGTGAGTTGTCATTGATAAACAGCTATAAGGGTGCACTTTTGTGCCAAGTGTGGAGTCTTTCTTATTCAAAATTTCTATAAAAATTCATGGCTTGACCTCCCTGGTGAGTTGGAATGGAATCACCAGCTTTTCATGTATCTCATATGAATGAGATTAGTTTTCACGCAAAATATGTTTCATCATTGAAACTTGCATTGATTGAAGTATTGTATACAAAGCTTAAAGACAGAGGCACAGGCAGAGGTATTACTTAGTATAGGATGTGCCATTAAAAGGTTAAAGACTCCCTGTGTGTAGCTGAATGCTCAAATCTTTTCCATAGAGCAGCGCACATGAGGAATAGTTTAAGTGAATCCAGCTGTCTCTCTCTCTCTCTCTCTCTCTCTCTCTCTGACAGGGTTTGCTGCAGTATATCATTACACATCTGGGAAACTCACTATGAGCCTGTAAGTTGGATAGCGCCAAACCTTTCCTTTGTCTGTAGCTTTGCATTGTGAGCAATCTAAAAAATAAGCAAAGGTCTTGAAGCAAAGGTAAAAGTTTAAAAACATTTAAAGTACAGGACAGTACTTAATAGATCTTATTATTTCAGTGAGCATTTGTATATTATTATTTAAACACATTCTTTTGCATGCCTTCACTAATGCTGCCTCCAAGGGTGTGGGAAGCATGAAAGTGCTTAAAGACAGCACAGCGACTCACAGCCCTCAGCTTATTGGCTGCTTTGCCTGTCTTTTAAAATGACAACTCCTCCCTCATCTGGGTCAACTGAAATGCAGAAGAACATTTTAATCATAAATATTAATATCAGTAATGGAAACCTGAGACGTGTGCACCTCCTCTCTGATTTATCCCCTGAAGAATGAAGGTTACAAGAAGATTCTTAGTGACTTGTTCAGATTGAGGAGGGACTAGCCTGTTTGATTTTTCCAGTATGGAAAATGTTATTGCCTGGCAGTCTCAGCTTCACATTCCACACTGGTATTTGCAAATGGAGAGTTCCACTTCTTCACTCAGTTTAACATTTAGGACAAACATTGGAGCCTTTTCCTCCCAAACATTTGTGCATCTTTAGATTCTTTTCACTTTGGGGGTCCTTTTTCGCATTAAGGATTTTTTTAAAGTCATGAATGTTTTAGGGACTGTGAACTCCATTCCACCTTGGCACTCTTCTTGCTGAGCTTTTTGCTGCCTACCCCCACATCCACCCCAAGGCTCTTAGCCCTGACCCCTGATGACCCCTGCTGTGTGCGGGACATGCTCTCATGATGAAATGCTAAAAACATTGTGCTCTATGTAATGCAGAAACAAAGGTTTTAGGAAGAGTTTTAGAATGATGCCAAAGATGATCTACTTTCTTTCAGTGAATGGTTGTTTAAAAAGCCATTTATGTAAATGAGACTTGAGATTGTGAAGCACCTTTTAAAAGGTCAGAGAACTGATCTGAAGAAAATGTTATATCAATCATCATTAGAAAACCATGATTTAAATATATTAGATTAGAGACAGATTAGAGACAGTTTGAGCCATTAATATCTAGCACCCCTTTTGGGTTTCCAATGGTATTGCTAAGTACAATGATTTAGATAAGATTGTTACAAACAAATTAGCATAAATTTATGTGGTATCTTGCAGTTGCAGTCCTGACAAAGCCACCACCTGGTCGAGCTTTGACTCATCCAGGATTTTCAGAAAGTGTAGAGTGATTTTTCCCACACAAAACTAGCCCTTTGTTCAGTATAATAAATCAAACATGTTTCGATTCCACTGTAATGATGAATGATCAGATGCATTTAGACTTCAGTTGAGCTTCTTAAGACTTAACCTATGGGAGAGCTTACTTGACTGTATCTATCTAGTTACCACAGAAGAAATTCAGTTTTCCATTTATTTAATGACATTAGAATATTATTACATAGTATCTGTATAGCTTAAATATAACAACTATTAAAATTCTATTTAATATGAGTGAGCTAAAAAAGTGATCCTGGGGTTTTTACTTTACAAATTATACATTCTTAGAACTACACATTTAGTTCTAAGACATCTATTTCAGAGCATTTAGGAATCTTTACTTTGAGGGATGGGGTTGAGATTATCATCACTTTCAGTTTCTTTAATCTCTAAAAAAATTAAAAGGAAAAAAATGTTTTCAAAGTAAGTTTATGTAGAAAGATTTTATTTGAACTCAATTAGAGCAATTTCTATTTTTCCAGGCTTTGGGACTAATTCTACTGGGGCTAATAAATGTGAATCTTATCTTAATTTTTGAATAAATATACAAAAGGGGTAAGAAAAAGATAATTAATAAATAATCCTATTGTTAAAATTGTAAAATTTAGGCATTATGTCAAATTATGCCCTGAATGTATTTCTTTTAGATACAGATCAGTAACAGAATTACAGAAAGCATTGTTGTCAGTATTAATATAAATAGTGGCTTTAACAACTTCCAAATTCACAAAGTAAACAAGTCCTTCAGACTTCTTTTCCACATTAGAAACATTTCAGAAGGAGGAAATGGAACTTAATACTGAGTGCAGGAGACTGTTCATGTTTTTTTTTCTTATTTGTCCATTTTCAGTAATGTACAGTATATCTGATGTAATGATCTGGGTGAAATGTATATTGAATGTTCCTATGTCCCTGTTATCCCTGTGGACCAAAATTTCTCCTGCTATGTGCACAAACCTGGTCATCAACTACAACAAGGGTTTTGCCCCCAAATACGAAGTCTTGTTTTGCTAGGGGATCAAATACTTATTTCACTCAATGAAATGCAAATCAATATAAATATTTTTATAATGTGAGTTTTTGGATTTTTATTTTGATATTCTGTCTCTCACTGTTAAAACAATCCTGCTATTAAAATTATGTTCATTTCTTTGTCAGTGGGCAAACTTACAAAATCAGCAAGGGGTCAAATAATTATTTCCTCCACTGTGTATAAGAGAATAAGAGGTTAAGTCATCAGTTCATTGAAATGCTTTACTGCCAGAAGTACTATTAGGAGAAGAAGAGAAAGTTCTGTTAGAAGAAGAAGAAGAAGAGAAATGCACTGTGTCTGTCACCTGTTTGCAATGAGACTTCTACTAGCCAACAAATCTCTGCTTTACTAGCAGTTTGATTGCTGCTTGCCTTTAAACTTAACCTGTGCCTGTGCTAAAGCCATAATCTTCTGCCTTTGGGCTACACGCAGCACACTCTGCAAACGACACAGGTGGAAATTCATTCAGCTTCCACAGTTGTATTTTGTGGGCAATTTGCCAAAAATTGGCTGCATTGCAAAATCTAAATAAATATACTGAGGAGAAAATGGATGAAATGTTATAAAAACTGACACTTTTCCAAAGATTATGGTAATGATAAATGATTTGTGATGAGGTAAGATCAGTTGCTGTGTATATTTTTCATGTAAAAAAAAAAAAAGACGTTTTACTTTTTAACACTGTAAATCACACATTTGTGTGAAGCCAATTTGAATTGTCTCAAATACTTGCAGTGGTTTCTGACATTGTATAACATACTGTTATGTACAAATGTCTAAAAGTGTGGACTTTCCAAGAGTTACTGCCATTCCAGTTGGTCACTGTAGCTATGTAACATACTTTTGCAACAGCAATTTGGATAACATTATTTCATACAGCATCAAAAACCACATGGATTTGTCTGAGATCTTATCACAGTTTGAGGTAATTGTGATGACTTACTTTACCTTTTGCATGATGTTAATCTCGCGACAAAGTTTCCAGAACTTGTTAATAGCATTAGCCTTATAGTTGCAGTGCAAAATTAAAGACGTGAATCTCAGAATCCTAGCTGAGTACATTTGAGATAAAGGAATAACTGTGTATGTTTTTGGCCAGCTTAGCCCTGACCATCTCTAGAGTTCCAACCAGAACACTTAAGTATGCATTTGGTTTTGACAAGTTGTCCTGAGCTTGCAACGTCATTCAATTTGTTTAGCCACAGCTCAACATTAGGTATTTTCAAAGGTTCCATAAAAGACATGTGTCTGTAATGTGAGGTCTCCAGATTCCTCTCTGCCATCTTTTTTCCTTTTCACTTGTTCTGTGGTGTGAACTAGTGTCTGAAGCCTGGTGAAGCCAGCAGTGAGAAGAGCCTGGGGCAGTGATCTCTGGACCTGCAGATACCTGAGGCTGTGTTGAACCAACTAAAACTGACCACTTGATCTCTTCAGAGAAAATGTTAATGACACTTCTCATTCTCTCTCCTAGTTTTTCTTACTCATCATGGGTTGCGTTTTCCCTTTCTTTTAACTTCCCTTTCCTGTCCTTTTTTGCAGCTAATCTGAATCTTTGCTTTTGGACTGCAGTACTAATGATTTAGAATAGTCTAGCTAAAGCAGCAGCACAAAAAGACTAAATTTTTAAATATATTTTTTTACTTGGTGGAGAATAAGTGAAGAAAATAAGTGAAGGATTGCTAATATCTTTGCATATTGTGCCCTTTAGGTTAAATATCATGGGATGGGACGTGGCATACACTTTTACAATGTTGTCTTCAGACAGATGTTTGTGAAAAAAAGGGTGTACACTGTCTGAAATAAGAGGATTCAATGCTGAATAAACATTGTACCTGGTAGTTCTGCTTAGTTAATGACTGCGTCGCTATTCTGTAGAAAGCAAATGCTTCACTAAGTACTGCTTTCCCAAAAATAAAACTCAGCAAGTTCCCTCTTACTCACAGTAGTTCTAGTTCAGCACTTACCTACAAGATATATAGGTGAAATATCTGTTACATTAATTGTGTGTAATAAACAGAGTTAATAGCTATTTCAAGTTTCTTAAAATAGGCTCTACATTTAATAAACTAGTTATAACTTCTAAAATTTTTTAAATGCTATTAAACAATAAAAAAAGATCTGGCCCTGGATTCCTACAGTCTTGTACTTTTTAGAGTTTTATCTCCTTTAACACACCCACTTCATTTCAGGAAGGGTTTGTTAATGAGTTGATTAGTTGGATCAAAAGGGTTGGGAGCAGTGAAAACCCTATTATGTATAGAGAATTGGACCTCAAGAATGCAGGACTGGGAAACACTGTGGTAAATGTATCCTAGGTCACCTTCTTGCTGAAATCAGTTATACGATGCAACCCACAAGTTTTTTTTTGAATGCTAAGAATATTAAATAGCAGTTTCTTGAATTCTTTTGGTATGTTTGCACGGACCACTATTAATAAAGTCATTAAATAAGGCTATATTTAAAAAAAAAAACCTCCTCTGAATGGATACCATTTCCTTTCTAACACAATTGTTATCATGCGCTCACTGTATGTTTTCTCTGTTTCACATTTATCTTTATTCATTATGTCCATACAGGTCCTCATTACCAGTTCTCTGGAAGTTGCACCTAGAAGAATGTATCTTTTAGCCGTGTTCTATGCTACAAAAATGGTTTACACATATAAGAAGCAATACATAACGTAAATAGTATACATTATATATGGTTGTTATTTGTTTAACACATTTTTAAAAGAAGACTTCATAATCATTTTTGAAATATGAGGAAATAGAATTAATATAATTTCATTTTTGATAGTGTAAGGATTCTTGGTCATTTATGAATCATATAAAAGCTTAACTTGGGGCACCCTAGCAAAATATGAATCCATATATTTTTGTTCCTAGATTCTTTGTTTCCTACAAAATGCTTGAAACCTGTGAAGCAGCACAGGGCTGGCATTAGAATGAATTTCACATCCTTACTGATTTAAATTAGTCGAAAAACACAAACATTTGAACAATGATTCCAAACTTGTGAAGTGGGTACTGTATGTGATACTGTATTTCCTCAGAGATAGGCCGGCCCACATTATAAGCCACCCCATTCTATAAGCCGCAGAAAATGCTTATTTATGTTTCAAAAATCAAAGATAAGCCGCCCCAAGTTATTAGCCGCATCGTTACTGAATTTACTGATCTGAAGTAGAAGCATCTTACTTAACACACCCCTGGAGACCTTTGTAGCTCTATTCCTGTAGTGACACCGTAATTGATCATAAAAAATTTTATACAATTTGGAACTTACCAATATCATGCCGCAATGCAAGAACTACGCTGCAGAATTTAAGATCCAGGTAACATCTGAACACGTCCAACAAAGGTTGCAATGGACGTTTATGGATCTGATTTGAATCAGAACCAGATTGTGAGTTTATACTTAGTAAAGCTAATCATATGCTGCGTTTAGATTAGGTGAACTCTACAAATGCTTTTATTTTACAATACACAGAGAGTCTGTGTATTTTGATGCATCGAGGACTACCATGATGGCTAGGCTAACTGCTAACTGATGCTAGTTCCGGCAACTTGTTTGTTTCCAGTGGAGTGTTGTGCATTCACTTTCGAAATTGGGGATTTACCCTGAGTGAGGCTGCCATTCAGCCCTGAAGCCGAAGTAGTGAGCCTTCAAGCACGGGAAAGGTAACATAAGCAATGGCACTTTCCCTATTCCTCGTTTTACACTGACCTGTCACTGATCTATCTTTGCTTTATATTGCTTTTTAAACTGTTATTTGCTGTAGTAAGCAGTACATTTAAATTCAACTAGTCATTTGGGGATATTGTCTTTTTGTGCCCTGAATTATACTTTTAGCGAATGTGTTTTCATGTTTTTAGATAGGCCGCCCTATTTAAGCAACCCTCACCCAATACGGGGTGTGAAAAATCAATGTATAAGCCACAGCCTATCATTGGGGAAATACAGTACTTACTGGGTAAATGTTAAATCATTTTATGTGTGTAGTCAGGAAGAATGGATGGTTGGCAGTGAGGTATTTGTGTGTAACTTGGAAGTGTTTCCTCACACCTCAGTGCCTTGTGGTTTTACTGAACAGGTAAATCCCTGTGAGAGCTGTGGGAACTGAATACATTAACCAATCAACCTGGTAGAATCAGAATCAGAAAACTTTATTAATCCCAGGGGGAAATTGTTTAGGAAAGAAGAAGAAGAGGGTATAAACATAAAACATAAAAATGTGACTTATTCAAATTGTTTTTTGACAAAAGTCAGTTTTTTGACAAAGATTAGCTCCTTTTTATGATGTGGACACACATGTTGGGTTAAACAGTACAGTGTGTATTCTGTCCTGTAATGAAGTAGTGTAGCACATTACAGTGTAAACTCTTACAATCACAGTTAAGAGTCATGTAACTTGTGGTACTCACATGGTCTGTAAAAGAACAGTTGTATAGAACTGGGTAAATCTGCCCCTGTGAACTGGCATTTATTACAGGATTCTCTTAATTATGGGGACTTTTATTTTCTTACCCCTGTTTTATGTTATCTTTGTTCAGTGTGTTATTTTAGTCAGTGTTTGAATGAATTAGTTAATCATATCTGTTCATTTTTAAAATAGCTTTATCAGTTTGTTACTTACTTACTCACTAAAAAGGTTTACGTTTTTATGTTTAATTTCCTTTCTTCATCTTGGAACGCTCAATTTTTCCTTGCTCAGTACAGAATAAATAAAGATTACCCTCAACATACTCTGAGCATAAATTGACACTGATTAATTGATTGCTTGATTGCTTGATTGATTGATTGATTGATTGCGCAATAGAATTAAAACATAAAATAAATAACCTGTGTCTGCCTTTTTCTCAATTTGTGCGCATGCTATATGTATTAGCCGACTAAGTTACATGGATGTAAAATGTGTCCAGTGTCGCACTAGTACTGGAAGCATCACAACCTCAACCAAACTCACCAGTTCTGCTAAAATGAAACTGAAGAATAAAAACCATCATGATCAGGAAGAAAAAGCTCTAACCTCACCCAAACTGGCCACACTTTTCATTCACAAACAGTTATTTTGGATTTTTTATTCTTAAAGTGATGTTGAAGCAGCTGTTTTTGAACTGGTTCCACTGACTTATACAAGTGACCTACATAGTGACTTACTTTTCAAATCATGTCTACTATGATTATGTTTTGGTTTTTTTTTTAATAGAACACAGAAATGACAGTTGGGTCTTGTTCTGTCTTTACTAGATGGTGCTGATGTGTGTGGATTTTAGGAGACTAGAGGACGTATATTGAATACCACCTTTTCCAGGTAATTCGATTATACTTCTAGAATAATGAGCAAATTGTACTGATTTACTTTCTTAGATAACTTCTCCAGCTCTGGTTGGCACTGAAACCTTTCAAATGTTTGAATCACCTTTAAGTCAAAAGAAATGTTGTGTATTTTAAACAATAGACTGAAATAATTGTTATGGCTTAACTTACTCTAAAAACTTTAGAACTGTTTTACAAAATATAACTTTTAGTGAATAGCTGTTTAATGTTAGCTGTTGTATGTTTGTCTTTAATGTAAAAGAAGTTTTGACTGGCAATGTGTGTTTGGTGTTTGCCATACTGTAAATTTCAGGCGTGGGTAAAGGCTATACCATACTCATAAAAAGCATCTGGAAAGCATTACATCCAAGACGGCATATGGGTCTTAAAGTGGCAGAGTCCTAACAATTTGCTTGTCTTTAAGGTGCTGACTACTGTTTGGTCTAATCCAGTGAGAATAATGACATATGCCCTTATAGCAAATCACTGTTGGCGTTGATCTTTTGTTTCTGAATGCATGCAAGAGAATCTTCTAGATGGGAAGATTTAAGTTTTACAACTCTACTTTAATAAAGGCTGCTTGAGTTGAGTCAGACATAACCCACTGACTGAAGATATTCGAGCGTTTAGTATTGAGATCCCTCCCCATCTTTCCAACCCTTTGAGTTACATTTGCAGGTCTGGCTGATGATGCCACAAATTCCAGACGAGAGAACTGCATTCGGCTTTAGTTTTTCCAGCTTCCTACGTCTAGTCCCTCCCCCTTCTCTCCTCTGAGAGCTCTGAGAGCAGTGGAAAATCATGGTCACTTTTAAAGTGAAGTGCAGCCTCCATGCTCTTAACATCTCTCCACTCACAAAATTCTGAGTGCTGTCGACTAGTGAAGATAACTCTTCACTAAAATGCATTTTCAGTTGTGGTTAAGTCATTGCTGTAATTCTTAGTTTAATCTGTGCATTACAAGATGTAAAAAGAACGTACACTCCTATAACCAGATTTACCAGAAAGAGTATGGAGTACTTAGGAGCACTGCAATAGAGTGGCCACTTTTGGTTCTCCAAAGAACCTTTCAATTATTGTTAAATAATTAAGTATAATAAGTATGTT
The DNA here is from genome assembly GCA_037576955.1 of Lepidarchus adonis. Taxonomy (NCBI): domain Eukaryota; kingdom Metazoa; phylum Chordata; class Actinopteri; order Characiformes; family Lepidarchidae; genus Lepidarchus; species Lepidarchus adonis. The sequence goes on from JBBIGC010165524.1 coordinate 15,653, forward strand.
AAACCCTAAAACACTCAAACCACAGTTCTAGAGTGAATCAAAAGGGCTTTTCTGTGGCCCTAAAGAACCATGTCTAATACTTTTAATATCTAAATTGTAAATGGCCTCATCATCCTATGATGGAAAAGATCACTGTCATGGCTGCAAAGATTGTAAATAAAGGTGGAAAGTGTTGTCAGCTCTACTCCATCTCTCAACAGCAACTACAGCACCACAGCTATAAGAAAAGAGAGAAGAGGTGGAATGGTGCAAGAGAGGGGGCTGCAGGCTGAGAGTGGGCTGCCCACCAAATAGCTGCAGCATGAGTACATGCCTACTGGCTGCTTTCCAGAGCAAATCCACAGCATCTGGTTGAAATCTTGAGTCTCTCTCTCTCTCTCTCTCTCTCTCTCTCTCTCTCTCTCTCTCTCTCTCTCTCTCTCTCTCTTTCTCTCCCTTTCTCTCACTCTGCTGCTTAAGCAGTGGCT
>JBBIGC010165534.1:0-16119 GCA_037576955.1 Lepidarchus adonis
GTGTGTGTGTGTGTGTGTGTGTGTGTGTGTGTGTGTGTGTGTGTGTGTGTGTGTGTGTGTGTGTGTGTGAATGAATGTTTATCAGTCCAGTCCCGTTGTGTTGAGGAGACTGATGGCTTGTGGGTAAAAACTGTGACATAGTCTGGATGCGAGTGCCCGAATGCTTCGTTATCTTTTTCCAGATGGCAGGAGTGTGAAGAGTGAGTGTGAGGGGTGTGTCCGGTCAGCCACAATGCTAGTGGCTTTGCGATGGAGCGTGTGCTAAGCAACATATTTATCAATGAAAAAATATATAACTACACTCAGCAGAAATTGTGTTTATGATAAATAGTTGACTCAATAAACAATTCTTCACCCAAACAACAACAGTAGACTATGGTTGATAAGCAACTCAGTACTTGCTGCATTAATGTGTTATTAGTTATATGTATTATATTATGTGTATTATATTATATTATTATAGTATATTATGTGTATTATATTATATTATTATAGTATATTATATGTATTATATTATATTATTATAGTATATTATGTGTATTATATTATATTATTATAGTATATTATGTGTATTATATTATATTATATTATGGTAGTGTTATATTTAATATACCCATAACATATTTCTATCAAGACCAACATTAACAACAGGATCCTCTTTGAGATCAGACAACACACCCCACATGCATCAGTGAGGCTCGGGTGCCCATGGCTCTTTGATCGCTTTTGCTAGCTAGTAACTACAGCATATCTGGAACACTCCACAAGACCTACCATGGTGGAGACACACTCAAGCCACCACAATAAAAAACCCTAATAGCCTCCACTGCTGACAGGTGATAACAAAGTAACTAGCAACTCAATGTCACTTCATCTGTCAGTGGTGTTAATGTTACGTCTGATTGGTGTATCTACCAGCAGTTCAATATCACTGGGATCTACTGGGCTCCCTCTGTTGAAATCCAAGCAATTGTACATCCATGATTCACTATAACGTACCACTTTAGCCATTGTCTTACACTGGAGCACCAGCTTGGTGACGCTGATTGCACTGTGCTCAGAGGTGGACAGTAACAAGGTACATTTACTTGAGTACTGTACTTAAGTTTTGAAGGATCTGTACTTCACTAGTCTTTGTTTTTAGAAACTTTTATCTTTCACTTCACAACATTTAAAAGACAAAACTGTACTTTTTACTTCACTTTTTCTGTCAAGGTTCTCGTTACTCGTTACTTTCAGAGTAACTTCATAGATTGAGTTGATCATGAAGCCCCGCCTTTCACAATAAACTGTACCATGTACATGAAACCAGGCGACATAAATTATAAGTGAACCACCAGCCACCAAATACACTACAGTACAGAAAGTGTGGGGTAGATCGCATATCATTAAAAAAAGGTTGTTAGCCAATCATCCATCCCCAACATGGCGTTTGGCAGTTGATTCACATATAGTGCATTCAGTCTGAGAGCGCACCTGCTCAGTCAATCACACAAGCTACTGAAAAACTACAGCTAACAAATCACCTAGTAAGCGGCTTCCAGTTTATTTCTCCTAAAGAAAGGGTCTAAAAATGAGTGAGGGAACTGGACCAAGTATGAAACCAAAATCAGTTCATTAAAAAGTACAACACTTACTACACACCAAAAAGCTAAGAAAGAGGAAAGCAAGGAACTATGTCTGGACCATGCAATTCCATTCAAGTTAAGAGTTTAAAACATCATCGGAGTAAGGAAATGGCCCAAATAAATAAATAAATAAATAAATAAATAAAATTAAAAATAAATAAAATTAAAATAATTTTTAAAATATATATTTTTTCTATAGCATTTTTACTGTTGGTAAATCTTTTGACTTTGTCATTTTAAAAGTAGCTCACAAGCTAACTACTGCAATTAATCTTTTACCTTTGTTACATTAATACTTATGTATTTCTGAAAGCAAGTACTTCAGTACTTTTACTTAGTAAAATTTGACTGTATGACTTTCACATGTATTGGATTAACATTTGACTTGTGGTATCTGTACTTTCACTTAAGAACTGAAGGTAGGTACTTTGTCCTCCTCTGATTGTGCTCCATCCTTATTTACATCACTGGTGGTCAAACACTGTGTGTGTATATGAGTTTTCTATAGTAGTTCTGTGTGTGGCTCAAACCAGCCTGCTTTTTTACTTCCCTCTCGCGCTCTGTGACTCTCGCACTCTCACAATCAGACGGACACACACCTGTTTGTGTGTAAAAATAGTAGAAATCAGATCACAGGATGACAAATCACACATTTTCATAATTGTAATGAAAGTCTAATAAGAACGGTGTCAGCTGTAGGGTTTCATTCACCAGCTGCCCAGGGAACAAACTGCCAGGGCCTGGCGGTGTGATCCTCCTCCTCTGACATGTTTATCCTCAGGGAATGATGGTGTTTCACTTGGCATGGGTAACATCACACTTGCTATGCTGCCTTACAGTCTTGGGCAGTAAATGTTCATTTTCTTCATTTTTCTACATTTCCCCCCGATGGCGAAATGTATTAAAAATATTCAATAATAATAATAAGAAGATATTAGCGCTGTTATTATTTATTTATTGCTTGATTATGTACTAACTTCTTCTAGAATTTTTGTTGCTCTGCCTTTAAAGCTGATATATGTAAATGAGCTCTGTTCTCCATTGGCTGCCTTGTATTTGTGTGAGCAGTCTGGATTGAACAACCTGGCGAAATGTTTGGGCTTGAGAACCTTGGAAACTTTGGATGGTAATATGTAAAATGTGCTCATGAGAAAGGCAAACCTGTTTCCCCATGATATTTCCACTATATAGTTAATACAATATGATACAAGTCTGGTCTGTAGCTTTTCTGTACTTTTATTTTTCTCTTATACTTTTAAAATGTCTGTAGTTTTATGACTTCTGGATTGCTAACTGCAGTCTCCTGCCTCTTCGTTTGCCGTCACATGTGTAAATAGTCTACCTCCTCTCTCAGGAGTGCCTGCACTTTGATACAGCAGATCTGTGCACCAGCACTAAATAAGGCAGAGGAAGCGGAAAGTAAGCCGCTCTTGTCCTCTTGCATGGTGATAAATCTCTCCAGTGGAGATCCCTGAGGAACTGAGCTGTGAATTAGACTCTGTCCAGAAGACCCTGAAACCCTACATCACTCACCATTTCAGAATAAACAGGCAGAAATATAGATATAAGAGATGTTTTGACTATTTTCAGATGATCTGATGTTTCCACTGCAGGCGATTTGTAAATACTTATCTTACAGTTTGGTGATTTCCCTGATCAAGCTCATCTGGTTTAACTTACCTGTTAATTGCCAGGTTTAGTGAGTGTGTTTGAGGATGAGAACGCTGGACCTCCAGGGCTGGCTTCCCTTAATGTAAACTGTCCCGTTGGAACGATAAGGTTCTGACATTTTTGCCAAAATTGAGGTATTAACCTGCTTTTATTTAATTCTATTTATTCCAATTATTAACATCCTTGTTATTTTATCCTTGTTTTATTTTATTATTAACTCTTGAAACTCCTGCTACAGCAGCACATATACAAAAACACTGGAATGATACAGAGAAGATTAGAATAGCCCCTGTGCAAGGAGAAGTATTCTTTAGGGGCAGTGGTGGCCTAGTGGTTCGGACTTTGCCCCTGGCATCAGAAGGTTGCAGGTTCAAGTCCCAGCCCAGGCACCACTGAGGAACCATCCCCCCTTTGCTGATCCCCGGGCGCTGTTGATGGCTGCCTGCTGCTCCAAGTGTGATGGGTTAAATGCAGAGGACACATTTCGTTGTGTTGCGCTGTGGTGTGTTAACAATGACAAATAGTCACTTTCACTTCACTTTTGCTATTTGCAATCCACAGCCTTTAAAGCTCAAAACTAATCCAAATACAGGAACTTATAATACCAAGAAGATGAAATGCTATTTTAGACTAAAATTCACCTGAACATTTCTCTCACATTGACCCGTCGTTTCTTTAAAGGCCCAATGTCCTAGGTTTTATTGTAATATGCAGTCTACTATATACAGTGTAGAATGATTGTTTGTTGATGACATCACTATATACCAAGCACAGTGAAGTCATATTGTTAGTCCTTCAATGTACTGTCAAAAGCTGGGTCAAACGTAAACTTATAACAGAAATTGTGATGTCTACTGTAATTTCCTGCAGTTATATCCCATTTGTAGGTAATTAACCATGTAAGAATTATTTTACAGCTAATAAAACATAATCTGTGCTACCGGATCTGTTATTTCATAGAGATAGGTGCTATATTTCTGGACACACATCATTGATTAAACTACATGGACAGCTCTTTTGAAAGCTAGGATAGCTAAAAAAAGCTAAGAGGCTAAGACTCAAGACACTGCTTGGACCTAAAGACCGCCATGTTCACAATTGTAGAAGGATTCCTATAAGAACTGATGCCCTTGAGCCCACTCCAAATTGAGATAGCAACTGCTTTATGAACTTGCTTATAATGTCTCATTCTCATAATCTATGAAAGACAGCCTTTGGAGCCCTACTTGTTCTCTCTAATTGTTCGTGTTTCTCAACTTCCCAGCGTCTGTCCGCTTATAGGCCAGCTGAATTGGGGATGACCTCTTAATGGCTTCTTATTAAAGGACTCTATTGAGGGAAACAAAAGGGTTAACAATGAGGTCATTGTAGGGGGTAGAGAAAGGCTGTGATGATGCTAGACAGCACTCCCGTTTCCAACAATACACATGCACTCAGATGCACTAGCTCGCATACGGCCACCATTAATAATCCATTGCTGGAGCTATGCCCAAATACCTTAGTATGGTGGATCAGGTTTGAAGAAGTAGAAATAGAAATAGAGGTCGTTCAGTAATCTTTTTCGTGTGATCTACTTTTGTTCTTTTTGTAGCTATCATAGCATATTGTCTCAGAAACCACATTAGCAACTTGCTTTGAAATCATTTAACTTGATGTGGTTTGAGGCATATGTGTCAGGGAAGCAGTTTGCTCAATGCTAATTACAGGGTATTTCCTTTTGCTGCTTAAAGTGATAGTTTGGCCACAAATCAGATCACAAATTATCGGCTTTTTGTTAATCATCCAATAAGTAATTGGTGTCTGTAGTTTGTTTTTTTGCATGGCAGCATCTTGGCAATACAAGGCAAACAAGTAATAGAAGATGAAGTTTAGCATCATGCAAACTGTGAGGCTAAATCATGACACACTTGCTTCAAACCATGATACGTTTTAAATTAGGATCCAACTGACTTATGACTTATGTTATTTCTACCATGGCATGGCCACCTTCTTCTTTTGCAAAGTACACTAAAGTAGCTAACAAGTAGGAACCTAATAGACACTGTGCCAACCTCTTTATCAAAAGGTTTTGATGCTGTTTAAAATGAGTTGCAAAAACTTGTGAACCCATATTTGAAAATAAATAAAAACAAAGGTTTGTACAGTATATAAAACTCAGAGATTGCATTATACTGAAAAATATATGCTCATGTATTGTAAGACACTCTGAAAGATAAGTATTTCAATAATGAATACACCACTCACATTTTTGTAAATTATTTTTTTTTTTTTCATGAGACAACACTGAAACTATGACACTTTGATATAATGTAAAGTAGTCAGTGTACAGTTTGTATAACAGTGTAAATTTGCTGCACCCTCAAAATAACTCAACACAACACACAGAGATTAATGTCTAAACTGCTGGCAACAAAAGTGAGTACACCCATAAGTGAAAATGTCCATATTGTGTCCAAAGTGTCAATATTTTGTGTAACCACCATTATTTTCCAGCACTGCCTTAACTCTCTTGGGCATGGAGTTCACTAGAGCTTCACAAGTTACCCTTGAAATTTTTTTCCACTCCACCATGATGACATTGCAGAGCTGGTGGCAGTTAAAGACCTTGTGCACCTCTACCATTTGTTTGTGGATGCCCCACAGATGCTCAATCGGGTTTTGCTAAAGAAAGCTTTGCAGGTGTGTTTGGGGTCGTTATCATGTCCTCTGCTTCAGTATGTCACAGTTCATGTTGGCATTCATGGTTCCCTCAATGAACTGTAGCTCCCCAGTGCTGGCAGCACTCATGCAGCTACAAACCATGACACTCCCACCACCATGCTTGACTGTAGACAAGACCCACTTGTCTTTGTTCTCCTCACCTGCTTGCAGCCACACATGCATGATAACATCTGAACCAAATACATTTATCTTGGTCTCATCAGACCACAGGACATGGTTCCAGTAATTCATGTCCTTAGTCTGCTTGGCTTCAGCTAATTGTTAGCTGGTTTTCATGTGCATCATGACAGCCATGCAGGCCAATTTGATGCCATGTTCAGCGTATGGTCTGAGCACTGACTGGCTGACCCCCAACCCTACAACTTCTGCAGCAATGCTGGCAGCACTCATACGTCTATTTTCAAAAGACAACCTCTTAATAAATGCCAGCAACTTCTTTGGTTGACCATGGTGAGGCCTGTTCTGGGTAGAACCTGTCCTGTTAAATCGCTGTATGATTTTGGCCACTGTGCTGCAGCTTAGTTTCAGGGTGTTAGCAATCTTTTTATAGCCTATATAGCTTAACCTCAGAGAGTTCTTTGCCATTATGTGCCATGTTGAACTTCCAGTGACCAATATGAGAGATTGTGAGAGCGATAACACCAAATTTAACACACCTGCTCCCCCTTCACACCTCAGACCTTGTAACACTAATGAGGGTGAACACATGACACCAAGGAGGGAAAATGGTTAACTGAGTGCAATTTGGACATTTTTACTTGGGTTGTACTTGCTTTTTTTGCTTTTTTTGCCATCGGTTTAGACATTAATGTCTGTGTGTTGAGTTATTTTGAGGGGAAAGCAAATTTACACTACTTTACATATCAAAGTGGCATATCTTCAGTGTTGTCCCATTAAAAGATAATAAAATATTAACAAGAATCTGAGGGGTGTATCACTTTTGTGAGATACTGTATAAAGGTTTTGGAGCAGCATATGCCATTCTCCAGATCTTTTTCAGGTACGGCTTTGTTTATGCCACGAAGACCAAACCACAAATAACTTTTTTTATGTGTTGCTGGTCTCAAATTCAGAACAATCATATATTTTCCCCCCAAAATAATTATTTGTCTTTTTAAATGACATTTGGGTTTAAATGATTTGCAAATCACTACATTTTTTTTTTGTTTTATTTATATTTTACACACTGTTCCTGTTCCCAACAAGTAATATCAGTATTAAATATACTGCAGGTGCCAAGGTGTTTACACCTACTCTTTTAAGATAAAATGTAATTGTATCCAGTTTTATAGGAAAAGGCACATTTACAATGTTAGGTATCACATACGCAAGTCTGCTTAACTTACTGTGGTTTGAGTAAAAAAATGTAGGTGTGATTTTTACTCAGTCATTCAACACAGGCGTTCTCACTGTGGAAAAGCCTACCCAACTTTTTTGCAGCCAGGCTACGCCCAGTCTTCTCTCTGTTTTTCTTATAATCTCTCGCTAGTCATGTGTGTAAGCACACACCACCTCGTATGCTCACCAGAACTGGATGACATCATGTCAATGTTATACATTCTCATCGGAATCTGGTGTTATCCTTCACCTACCACAACATTTCCAGTAAAGCAGTGCAGTCCTAAGCCTTGCTGTATTCAGTTACTGGAAGCACTTCACTTTGGCCTGCTCTTATACTGCGTTTAAATTGGCTCTTGGTCACAGTTGGTGTAAGAAGCCTCAGAATGAAGTGCTGGTGTCAAGAGAAATAAAAATAGGTCTCTATATATGCACTGCTGCTGTGGTTTTGAAACAGATGCTGTTGTGTTGTGGCTCTGGCAGGAAAAAATGACCTTTGTGTGTTGCTCACACTCACACTGCCACTGCGTTCGGTTATTGAGCATGTACTCTAGTGCTCATGAAAAATGTATGGAAGTCTGTCAGCGGCAACAATCCGACAGAGAGGGAAAAAACTCCTGGGAAACCCAATAAAAGTGAAGCCTTATTTACCTGGAATGTCATAATTGCTACCATTCTCCAGTTTCAGCCCTGGATTTACCATGCTTGATTATACTCATTGGCTTAATTACCTTTAGAGTAATGGAGGAAATGGTCAACTTTTCTGGTTCTACAATACTAATGTATCTAGCATGTGTAAACCCCATTTCTGAGAAAATAGGAACATTTTGTAAAATGCAATAAACCAAGAATTTGCAATTCTCTTGAACTAACAAAAGTAGAAGGGAATGATTTTTAATGGCTTAGCTCAGTGGTCCCCAACCACCGGTACCAGCTGTGGAGCATTTCGTACAATTTATTTATTTTTCTAAAAAACAATCTCAATCCAAAGCATCTAAGTTTGTTCGAGATCAACTTTGCCGGTATTCTGGATGAAAGTCATGGCAGAAAACCCTGAGATCGCCACAACAGCACTGAAAACTTATTCAGAAAGGAACGTTTACACATTACCATAGCGACCAGAGTAGTATCATTTTATTTCGTTGTTTTAATCCGCGACACCTTAAATGCAGGTCCACAAAAATATTGTCTGATATTAAACTGGTCCGTGGTGCGAAAAAGGTTGGGGAACGCTGACTTAGCTGATCAACTTAGCACCTGCCATGGAATGTCATATATTAGGCAGCACTTGAACAGTCAGTTCTTGAAGTTGATGTGCTGGAAGCAGAAGCAGGATCTAATTGGCCCTAATTGTGACAACTAGAGCATCTCAAAACAGTAGGTCTTGTGGAGTGTTCCAGGTGTGCAGTAGTTAGTACCTACCAAAAGTGATCCAATGATTGACCACGGATTCATGGGCACCCAAGGCTCAGTGATGGATTTGGGGGGCGTGCTCCAATTCCAAAGAGGAGATCCTGTTGTTCCAAATGTTAATGCTGGCTTTCATAGAAAAGGGTCAGAACACGTAATGTACCAGTCAGAGCTGCTTCAGGGGACCTACTCAATATCAGGCTGGTGGTCTTAATGTTATGGCTGATGTTGGTTTTTTTCTCTTTATGTATCGCAGTATGTTAAACTGTCAGAAAACAGATAAGTCAACATGAGATCAACAACTCTATGTGCAAACTTTGTATCTCCAGTGTAATACTGAAGTAAACTTCAGACAGGAAATGTGTCTTTGGAGATGTCACAGAATATCACAAGGGTACGGTTTTAGGAACGACTGATCTCTTGCCAGTTCTTCAGAGAGACAGAACGAGGCCACGCTGATGCAGCATGACAATGAGTGTCAGGACTGGCCAGCCAATCTGATTGGCTGGTGCTGAAGCAGTGAGTAGTGACCTCTTGGGCCTGGGCCTTCTGACATCATTGGCGAGAGGCTGATGATGACAAAACACTGATGACACAACTGGGCTGGGAAACTAGCGCTGAGCGATACAGTCATATTTAATCTCAGCTGCTTCAGTCTTATGTAATGAGTGTAAAATGTACAGTACTTATGAGCGTCAAGACTTTCACATTGGAAAACAACTGTGAAACACGGTATTAGGCTAAAATCCTTTGTGTGTGTAGGGCTTACACACTGAACGTTTCTGGTGTTATGAATGTAGGCAGTGTATGTGGGTCAAATATTCCTTTAAATGCACAATGTTCCTGATAAATTCCTCATAATATTTGTTTTGCACCATAGCTCCCCAGTTTCTTCCAACTGTAGGCCAGAAAGCGGTGCAATATTTGGTTGGAGAAGCTGCATTCTTTCAAAAACCTCTGGAATGGAATGTTCTTCAGCACCTGACTTTGTTAGCACCAACACAAGCCCAAATGAAGTCAGGAAGAGCCTGTGGGAGTGTTTTTATTGTACCTCATCAGCAAAATAAACCAGCTTTTGGTCTTTCAGTGACCCACAGCCACCTAGCTTGGACCAATCAGCTTGTGGGAGGAGGCTGAAAATGAGCTGTGTGGCCCCTGAGGTTTAAAGCTCTGCTCGGATCTTCTCACTTGCCTGGAACTCTCGTTTCCTGTGTGCTGTTCCCAAACGGTTCGGCCACGAATGTCAGTGTTTATTCTCAGAGGGAGCTAGAGGAATAGTGTTTTTTTCTTTCCTAGTCTCTGTAGAATGTCATGCTTGAGAGGTTTTGTGGAAAAACACACAAAAAGGCAAATGTAAAAGTGGAAGTGGAAAAGCTTTTGTGCTTCAGTTTTGCATTGCTGTATTCATGGAAAATGAGACTTTGTAATTGGCCTGTTATAATGATGTAGCTTTATAAAAAGGGTCTAATAATGGGAAGTTTGCCTTTAAAAAAAACAAAAAAACTTATATTTAAAAGATGATTTGATTTTCAGTGGTTTTAACACCATTGAGCCAATTTGGTTGCAGATAAAAGTAAAAAAAAACATATTTTAGCCTTGTGCCACTTAAAAATAGTTGTTTGTTTAATGGGTCAGAATGATGTGATGGAAGAATTTTAAGTAGAAAAATAAATGGTTATAAAAATATATTTAAACATAAGTTTAAATTAAATGATAAAATACATTAAAACAACAAAAGATTATACCTTTTTTAAAAATAGCTTGTTAAAAAGGAGTTTAAATCCATATAGTATATAAAATAGTGTTTTAATATGGCTGTAGATTCCAGATTTTAATTATAGTGTGAGAGTCTGATGAACTGGGTAAAGATTGTTTCAGGAAGTACTGTTCCCTTCCTAGTTCATCAAGTCAATATATTGAAGCAGCAGTTGTTTTACATTCATAATGGTTATGATGTCACAACTATGATTTGATTTACATATGACTGCCCAATCATCTTACAACAGTTAAGCCCACCCATTCACGACCAGGCAGAAGAATGTTAATGTCTTTAACGTCCAAATCTTGTCAATCTAGTCCATGTGTCAAGCAAAGGTCGGTGATTTTCCCGCTTAAACACAACTGCTACATCTCACATGTTAAGGTTAAGTCTTAAAGACACAATAACAAAGCCAATTGTGAGAGATTAAGACAGATAAGACAGATAAGTCATTAAAAACTAAATTTATTAGGCTTTTTCTATTTTTTGTCTTGTAAATGTGAAAAAAAATTGCAACATACTCTTTAAGAAGTTGTTGCAGTTGATACATTCTTAAACATAGAAAATAAGGGTGTTAAACAGTGTCTACCTAAGGCTCAAATTTTGCAAGCAAAGATGGTCATGACTCACCACTTTGTGCCAAATATTATGATAATTGTACGTCTATTAAAAAAAAGCTTTCCACCACAAGATTGATTCAGAAAATCTGGCTTAAAACCACTGTTCATTGTGAATGACCTTCGAGCCCCCAGAAGGTGTTGCACGAGAAACCATCATGCTAGTGTGATAAATATAGCCACATGGGCTCTGGAGGTCTTCAGACATCTCCTCTCATCAGAAAGTACATAACTAAACTCTTAACAATTAAGACTAGATAAACTGCTGTGGTCAAAGAAGCCATGGTTTTTGGAGAGTTCTCAGTAGCAAATATAAAATGGAACAGCTAGGCTATTCTTAGGAGTAGGTGCAAAAGTCATAATTAGTTGTGGTAAGGGTGTGAATGGCACTATTGGTATTTCAGAGCGACATATGCTACGGTTAAGGTGACATGTTTTTCGAAGGTGCCCACAAGCCTTCCAGCAGTCTGTCTCCCTCACTGGTGGAACGAGCTGTCTTTCTCGAGTATCTTTCCCTGTTCAAGAAAGACTCAGCTATTCCATGCTCACTTTAGCACCAGATACGTACACGTTAGTTCAGCCTGTAACTGCCTAGAAAATGATTCACAGATAATAATGTTCCATTTATGCTTCATGTTGTAGCACTTTCCATCTGTATTGTTGACAAAGATGAAATGTGTTGGGCTTTACAGTAGCACTCACGTCTTGGATGTTGCTTTGGACAAAATCGTAAGCCAAATGAATAAATGTAAAATGTATATGTAAATATTTTCCTTTGTAGGCACAGAATGTCTGTGTCTTTACTGTCAGATTTCTATTGAAAATATATGATGAATCATGAAGATAAAAGTCAAACAATGATAACCATGGAGTGTTTAGCAGCTGAAGTATGGATGGATAAAATGTCCACTTGCAAAACTGTCACAATTAATGTCCTCAGTTCATGAATGATTTAACAGTGTAGTTAAAAGGAAAGGTGATGTAACACAATGCAGTGTTTTGCAGGCGTCAAACTATTGTTGAAGTTGTTCAGTGAAAGCACTGGAAAACTTTTCATTGCACTTGTTAAATAAAGGTTAAAGGGATTTAGCAAATCAACAATTCTTATTTTTATTGTGTTTTATAAAATATCCCAACATTTCCACAAATAGAATTTGTATACAAAACCACACAAGCCTAGTAAAGTGGACTCCAGGGGAAAAGTAATGAAGAAAAGAAGCAGAATACTGCCCATTCTAAAAACAAAAGGCCTAAGACTGAATGCACTTCAGCATTGTTGCTCTATGGGGATCTTAAACTGCCTTTTTAAACCGGTTCTTCTAGTACTTTTTCAAGCTGAAGCCATTGGCTTGGGTTTGTTAGGTTAGGCAAGCATGGATGCAGTGCCATGTCCGGATCAAACACACTATAATCCGTCTTCTAGTACGATGCCAGAGGGAGAAAAAGAGGAAGGAAAAGGAAGAGAAAGAGAGCTTTGCCCTCTCCATTGAAAATGTCAAGTTGAGTCTTCTGGACAATCTGCTTTTCTTCCGCTGTATTCAGTCATTCAGTCTTACTCACTCCCTCCTCATCCTCTTTAGACTGAATGAATACACTGTGACTTAATGAGTGAGAGAAAATGCAACTGAATCTGTTGGATCAGTTGTTAGTCACATCCTAATGAGAGCAAGAGAAGGAGTGAGTGTGAGAAAGTGAGAATTACTACTCGCTCTTAAATTGCCCATATCATGGAAAAACAACATTTCCTCACTTTTTAAGATGTGGTGGGTCTAAAGGAACTATTTTCTCCCTGGTCCATAAGTGGAGATGAATCTACAATAACATGCCATTCTGAATACGCTGTGCTATGTGTTAGAAGAACCTGTGCATTTACATACACATTGAAGGAAAATGTGTTGTAGAAAATTGTATGTTTATTTAATGAACTTTCAGTGTTTTCATATTGTACACTAATTGTTACATTATAAAAAATATGCCATTGGCTGGGAAAGCCAGAAACATTACTACTATATTATTATTACTATTATTATTATTATTATTATTATTATTATTATTATTATTACTGTTGTTAATAATAAATAAATAAATAAATATTATATATATATTTATTTATTTATGTATTTATTATTAACAACAACAGCAATAATAATAATTACACAATTATACAATATATAAATAAATATATATTATTATTATTATTATCAATAATAACAAACACAGCTTCCCCTCAAAATGTGAATGGGAAAGCTAGAAAGCCCTAGTGAATACCATAAACATCCCTGTCTGTTCAATTGATTTGATAACATGAAGCTGGAAACTTCATGAAGTTAACTAATCTTGCATCATGCAATATTTCTCCCAGGTAACTAGGACATTTATTCATTTGGCTGACTCTTTGGTCCAGAAACTATCAAGCATTTTGTTTGCACATGACAGCACTGATGTGAGTGCTACAAAACAGTTCAACACATTCCTCTTAGTCATTAAATACAGAAGAACTATAAGTTGTACATTACTATCTGGCATTGCTAGAAAGAGTTCCACAAATTTCTCCTCATCATTAAAAGCTTCATTATATAATAATTGTTAAATGATAAAGAAGGTAAAAGAGAAGCCTGCATGCACCCAGAGTTGCAGGAAAGTAGGCCGAGCAACAGTTACACCGAGAACAATAAACAATGAACTGCACAGTGATTATCTCTGTGCCTTCTCCCCACAACAAAACTGCTCTGATGGAAAACACAGATGTGCATCAAAAATGTGCAGTTATGTAGACAAATCATGGAACTGGAACAATATACTCTGGTCAGACAAAACATTTTGGCAGCAATTCTGCCAGGTGTGTCTAAACTGTGCTGGACACTGGCTCTCCAGGATCGGATTTAGGCACCTCTGAGTGAGAGAGGAAAAGGAGAAAGCTATCCTCACTACTCTCCATGTGTCTCTTTCCCATCAGTAAATAATCTCTCAGGGTTGGGAGAAGTAGTGAGGTCATTGAACTGTAACCCAATTGATCAGTAGATCAATCAGTCAGAATGGTTAGAAAGCAGCAAATCAATAAGAGAGAACATTATCGTATTGTTTACAGTTGGACCCTATGTCAGAGCCCTTAAAGTAGACCCTCAAAAATCCATTCCTTCAGTCTGACTTTCCGATTGGCTGTCCGGTGAAAGCAACTAGAAATGCACTCTTGTAGCTTTGCACGGATGCGTCCGAGAAATGAACATCAGCAGCCATGATGTGTGATGCAAGTGACTTGATGTCACGATTAATTAGATCCCTGTTGTCTGTAAGGCTGCCCAGAGGTGAGGGATGCCGTCCTTGCTTACGTAATCTGCAGACAGGAGCATGGCATCAGACATGCCAACCCTGCCAGCTTGCAGCACGTGGGTGACCTGGGCAAATGCCACAGCAGCGGGTGGCTGGGCATCACAGAACTTGCACAGCCTACTGTTTTGAAGTGAAAGCACAAGGCACACTGTCCACAACCCTTACTTGAAATGTGCCGAATGGACACAAATGATTTGGACTTTGAGATCACTGGTTTGAGGATTATTGGTGTTTTGTATATTTTTAGATAATGAAATGTTCTGCAGAGTCAGAAACCATTTAAGCGAGGTTATGTTGAGATAAATAACACCTTTTTATTGATACACGCTAGTGCAAAAGTTTGGATGATGCTAAAACTGGTAGCTTCCATTATTTGTTAACTACATTAGCCTCATACAGGCACATTTGTTAGCTACATTAGTCTCATAACGTTGTTTATTAGCTCCATTAGCCTCATAATGTTGTGTTTGTTAGCTACATCAGTCTCATGATGTTGTGTTTGTTAGCTACATTAATCTCATAATGTTGTGTTTGTTAGCCACATTAGCCTCATAATGTTGTGTTTGGTAGCTAAATTAGCCTCATAATGTTGTGTTTGGTAGCTAAATTAGCCTCATAATATTGTGTTTGTTAGCTACATTAGCCTCATAATGTCGTGTTTGTTAGCTACATTAGCCTCATAATGTTGTGTTTGTTAGCTACATTAGTCTCATGATGTGTTTGTTAGCTACATTAGTCTCATGATGTTGTGTTTGTTAGCTACATTAGTCTCATGATGTTGTGTTTGTTAGCTACATTAGTCTCATAATGTTGTGTCTGTTAGCTACATTAGTCTCATAATGTTGTGTTTGTTAGCTACATTAGTCTCATAATGTTGTGTTTGTTAGGCAGGCTCCACAGATCATTGCATACCATGTACTTTTTAGAGATGGTCCCGTTATATCCTCCAGCTTTATGAGGATTAACAACTGTTTTTCTGAGATCCATAGACACCTCCTTTGTTTAAGCCATACTACACACTCACAAATGTGTTGTATGTCTAATCAGCCTTTGCTGAATCCTTGTTTGTTAAATAAAACGGTCTCCCACTTACATCCTATTGATCGAAAACACCAGATTCTTCAAGCACCTTCAAATTATATAATAAAAGTATTCACTTACATTTGCCAAACCTAAATAATGTTATTGGTTTAAATAAAATTAAAAAATGACCAAATATAATAATTTATATAAAAAAACCCACATGATTTTTTTAGGTCACGAACATTTTAAGCTTAAAGAATTCCAGACCCACTGTTTGTGTGTGCGTGTGTGTGTGTGTGTGTGTGTGTGTGTGTGTATATATATATCATAAAATTTCTGCAACATATTTGCACCATTTAAATAGTTGAATCAGAATCAGAATCAGAGTAAACACATACAAGGAATTTGATTCCGGTCTCTCAAGCACAACAGTATAAAAACAACAACAATATGTAAAGATACAATGAACAATATACTTAACAAATAAATATACAATAATATACAATCTACAATATGAATTTGTGATATGGATTTATATGAATAAATATGAGATAAATGTTAACATATATATATATATATATGTATGTATGTATGTGTGTGTGTATATAAGTATTATTTATAC
>JBBIGC010165542.1:0-16119 GCA_037576955.1 Lepidarchus adonis
GCCAAACATGTTCATGCTGCTATGCAAGGTAAACAATATATATTTTAAATATAAAGTCTCTCTCTCTCTCTCTCTCTAATTTTTTTTAGTATTTTTATTGTTGGTAGATCTTTTTGACTTGGTCAATTTAAAAGTAGCTCGCAAGTCAAAAAAGTGTGAGTCTATGATTTATAGGGCTGCAACAACATATAGGTTAAATCGATTAAAATTGACTACTAAAAGAGTTGGCAACAAATTTAATAATTTCATAAATTTTACGTTTGATTTTTACAAAAATTAAAAACTTTATTTAGTTATTTTTTTTTAAATAGAGGAGTGGAGTGAACACACTCTGTCTCTCTCGCGCGCACTGATGTTAGCGCCTCACAGAGACAGGGCGGAGCAAACATTTAAAAACAAGACAAGAAAAATGGTATGAGAAAATTAGATGATGCTTAAAGCTTCTGATTGAGAATGTACCTCTTTTAAAAAACATTCTTACCCCATTGGCAGATAATTTTGCTTGTTTTAAACCATAAGACATTTTTGACTCCTATTTTCAGTAAACAAGACAATTTCTTATGCTATTTCACATGTCTAGTATATATATCTTGATTTTAAGATATTTTTTTTATTTTTATATTTGGACTGAAAACAGGACAAAACTACTACATTAGAAAAGCATTTTTTGCAGTGTATATTTGGTGCTTTGTCCCATATAGGTTATTATTGACAAATATATTTGTGCGTGTTGTACTTTTTAATTTAATTTTAAAGTTCACCTTAAGCTGTGTTTAAATGTGGTGTATAATTGAACTTTATTATTATAAAAGCTCAAGGAGCAACATGTTTGTGCATTTTCCAAAGATTTTATTTCTGATTTTGAATAAAGGGGTAAAATGAATGCTTTTCTTTTTTTAAAAATCTGATTCATTGATTAATTATTAAAATAATCATTAGTTTCAGCTCTAGTGAATTTGTTCTGTATTAGTGAAATATGACTACAAGCAAATGAGTTTACTGTAAACTCTAAGAATAAATTTGCATGCATAAATGTGAAACATTTGGAAGTTAATCTGATTCTTATGCAATAGTTGCTGTAAACCTGTGCTACAGAGTGTATTGTTAAGTGCTGTGTTGACCATGTTGGTGTTCATTGCTGGATTAGGTGAAGTGCGCCCAGTATTGGCCACAGAAAGAGGAGCGGGACGCATTCTTTGAAGACACAAACTTGAAACTGACACTGGTTTCAGAGGATGTGAAATCATATTACACAGTCCGGCAGCTTGAGCTGGAGAATCTATCAGTAAGGAACTTTACTTCTGTATCACTTTAACAGAACATTAATTGTAGAACACAGGTTAAAAGATTTCCCATCTTTAATGCCTCTAAAAACTCACTCACACAAGTTCCAAAATGAGACCCTTATAAATATCATCCTACATCAGAGACATTGTTGTGTAATAGTTTTGGGTTGAGATTTTATGTGCAATGTAACACAATAAAAAACAGGTTATCTGTCAAAACAAAATGGAATGCTGAGGGCAATTTCAAATTAACACATGTTGATTTGAATAGGATATATCAACATCAATGACCGACTGCAAGCTTCCATATTGGAGGGTGTTTAGTTAAAAAAATTAAAAAAGAAAAAAGGTGATTTCAGTTTTATGTACCTCAGCTCAGTTGTACTGTTTTTCAGTTCAGGTTGATTGTTGGAGGTCTTGTGGAGATGCTAAGGCAACCCATCTACAATTATTAGAAGTTGTCCTGTTATGGCCCATTCTTGCGGAAAAACCCATGACATTGCAGAAATGGCTTATAAGCAGTTAATAAACCTGAACTATAGAATAATGCATCTTTGTGACCTAGAAGAGCCCAAATGGGCAATGCCAGACTTCTGTTCTATAGTACAGAAAATATATACAATAGAAAGAATGACATTTACACTATGAACTCAAACTGTTTAATGAAGTGTGTGGCATTTGGTAACTCTAAAAATAAATAAATAAAAGCATCATACTTGTGGTCAGAGGATTTGAGGTCTGAGCCATAAATAGAACTACATACACTTAACCATTCAACTCTGCAGAACTATAAGTGGCCCCACATGAACATGGTTCTCTCTCATAACTGCAGAACTTACATATTAGTTTTATGGTTGTTGATGTAGTTACTGAATAAAACCCTTCAGCATTAATGTCTTTTTTTCTTTTTTCTTTCAGACTCAGGAAACCAGGGAGATTCTTCATTTTCACTATACCACCTGGCCAGACTTTGGTGTGCCTGAGTCTCCAGCATCCTTTCTAAACTTCTTGTTTAAGGTGCGGGAATCTGGATGTCTAAACTCAGATCAGGGGCCTGTAGTGGTTCACTGCAGTGCTGGAATTGGCCGCTCAGGAACTTTCTGCCTTGTGGACACCTGCCTCTTGCTGGTGAGAAGATGACTTTTTTTCTCTTATTTCTTTAAACCTCACAAACCACTTTTTGCTCTCTCTCTTCATACTTACACTGCACACTGCTTGTTGTTGTTCGAGAATCTACAGGGCCACCTAAATCCGTGTCATTGTGAAAGATATAAAGAGATATAAAATGCATTTGACATCACTATGAATTTATTATTAGCCGTGCTCTATCCTGTGCATCAGTGGACAAGAATCTCATACAACCACAGCAGATAAAAACCAACATTGTAATGAGAAGGAAATAAATGTGCTGGTATGTGTTTATCGAATATTGGGAGTTGGGATGTCCCAAAATGTTATAATTTTTTTCCCTCAAAAATATCTCAAATATGAAATTAAGTAAGCTGAATTTAGTTCTGAAAAATGATAAATTTAGATCTCAAATGTATATTCCAACAAAATAAATGAAAAATTATTCACCCAGGAGGAATAAAAAAATAAAGTTTGAAAAAAAGGTAATTTCAGTGCTGCCAACCTTTTTGACACCTAATTAGAGAAGACTACACCTATTGATGTATAAGAGAAATCATTTTAATTACTGCATGGCAATGTAGCTGGTCTTGGAACGTAAACTAGAGCATTGCCTCTGATGACAGAAGTAGAAGGCTGCAAGACATGTTAAAGTTTATTTCAGGGAAGTTACACTAATGCAGCGTTGCACTACTACTAAAATTAAATTATGTGTACATGTTTAATAATGTAACATTCCTGGGTGGGATAGGAACTAAAAGTTAACATGGCTCTGCTCTGGAGAATTTGTGCTCATGCTATTACTTACTGGACACAACTTTGTTTTGTTTTTTTTTTCTCCCACGTGTTGACTATTGACCATTATTCACATGGAAGAATTTACATAATTGTTTACACTGACGGGCTGTTCCAGCCATAAAAGGAACTAGCATAGTAGAAATTGATTGTGTCTGTGGGCAGTAAACCTATATTTATAGGTGAGTATTTAGTAGTATGTCACCTACTCTTACACTGGGTGTTCTGAAATGGACAGATTCAAATTCTGAATTGTTGAGATGCAAAATCGGACTAGCGTGTTCGAAAGAGAGATGTTGTTCTTGGGATAGATTTTGTCTTTTTTTTTTTTGCCTTGAAAAGCTAGACTTTCTATTTTCATCCAGTATATACAGTGGTGTGGAAAAAGTGTTTGCCCCATTTTCTGATTTCTTATTTGTTTCTTGGTTTGTCAAAGATCATCAAACAAATATAAATATTAGTAAAAAACAAAACACGGATAAACACAATGTGGTTTTTAAGTGAAGGGTTTTATTATTAAGGGAGAAAAAAATCCAAACCTACATTGCCCTGTGTGACAAAGGGATTCACTTAAAAACTGCATTTAGTGTTTTACTTGTGTTGTGTTACTAGTATTTAAATTTGTTTGGTTATCTGAAACTAGAAAATAAGAAATCAGGAAGGGACGAACACTTTTTCGGACCACTGTAATTCAAAATCACAAACTTACTTTTGGAATTTTTAAGCCCGGTTCCAAATGATGCCCAAAGTCTTTCAGTCCTTTTTAAATTCCAAATTTTAGTTTAATAAGTATAAAACTTGGGGGCTAAAGAAATTACACTCTGTCATGTTGGCTGGAAAGCTATAAATAAAGCCATCTAGTCTGATTGTCACATGTCTTTTTTGGGGGGGTATGAATATAGATTCATTACACACAAAGTGAAATATGTCAAGCCTTTATTTCTTGGAATTTTGATGGTTATGGCTTTCAGATAATAAAACCCAAAATTCATTGGGATTCAATTCAAAACTAATTACACCACAATGAGCCACTGCATCTTTTCTGTTCTGAGCAGGAGATAAGGAACCGAAATGGCCAGTATGCCTCTGTGAATATCCTATCCATTTGGAGAGAATCCATTGTTGGTGTTTGAAAATGTTTTCTCTTCTCTAGATGTCTCTACGTAAAGACCCATCCTCAGTCCAGATCAAGGATGTTCTACTGGACATGAGACGGTACCGGATGGGTCTGATCCAAACAGCGGACCAGCTCCGATTCTCCTACCTCGCAGTTATTGAGGGAGCCAAGTCTATAATGGGAGACTCATCTGTCCAGGTGGGACCAGACACTTGTATTGTTAATTGAAAGTTGGGTAAGGGTTTGTGTAGCCGAACGTAAGCCTCTGTGCTCATTAGCATCATAATTGGACCATTGAGCACTTTAAGACTGGTCTGGCCTGGATAATCATTTTTACATCATGTGAATGGAAAATTAGATATGCATCATTTAACTGGGGAAGAGTTTGCACCAGGATGCACTATGAGAAGAAGGCAAGCCAACAGAGCTTGTATGATGATCTGACCAATGTTCTGCTTGGAAATCTTGGCTCCTAGCACTCATGTGGAAATCTGGTTAAATCTCTTTGTAGTATGGGTACTCCCTAATTGTTGTGGCCTCTATTGGCAGAAAAATGCACCATACCACACTGCAATAATGGTTCTGAAATGTTTTGAGGAGCATGCCAAAGAGTTGGTGTTGACTTTGCCCAGGTTTCAATTCAACCATGTGGGTGTGGGATGTGCTGGTCAAGTCATTAAATTTCCATTTTTACAGCATTTGTCAGATACTCTTTTTCAGAGCAACATACAATGGGGCAAAAAAGTATTTAGTCAGTGACCAATTGTGTAAATTGTCCCACTTAAAAAGATGAGAGGCCTGTAATTTTCATCATAACTATGAGAGACAAAATGAGAAAAAAAATACAGATTATCACATTGTCTGATTTTTAAAGAATTTATTTGCAAATTAATAAGTATTTGGTCAATAACCAAAGGTCATCTCAATACTTTGTTATATACCCTTTGTTGGCAATGATTCACAAGGTTTCACACACAGTTGCTGGTAATTTGGCCCATTCCTCCATGCAGATCTCCTCTAAAGTAGTGATGTTTTGGGGCTGGTGTTCTTTGGATGCAATTCGGCATTCTTTCTCCTCCTCTCCTACTATTTTGGTTTCATCTGACCATATGACATTCTCCCAATCCTCTTCTGGATCATCCAAATGCTCTCGAGCAAACTTCAGATGGGCCTGGACATGTACTGGCTTAAGCAGGGGGACGAGTCTGGCACTGCAGGTATTGAGTTTTGGTGGCGTAATGTGTTACTGATGGTAGCCTTTGTTACTTTGGTCCCAGCTCTTTGCAGGTCATTCACTTGGTCCCCCCTGTGGTTCTGGGATTTTTGCTCACTGTTGTTGTGATCATTTTGACTCCACGGGGTGAGATCTTGTTTGGAGCCCCATATTATAAGTGGTCTTGTTTGTTTTCCATTTTCTAATAATTGCTCACACTGTTAATTTCTTTATACCAAGCTGCTTACCTATTGCAGATTCAGTCTTCCCAACCTAATGCAGGTCTACAATTTTGTTTCTGGTGTTTTTTGACAGCTCTTTGGTCTTGGCCATAGTGGAGTTTGGTTTGACTGTTTGAGGTTGTGGACAGGTGTCTTTTATACTGATAACGAGTTTAAACAGGTGCCAATAACACAGGTGACGAGTGGTGGAAGAGCTTTTTAAAGAAGTTACAGGTCTGTGAGAGCCAGAAATTTTGCTTGTTTGTTGGTGACCAAATACTTATACTATACCATAATTTGCAAATTGATTCTTTACAAATCTGACACAGATTTTCTTGATTTCTTTTTTCATTTTATCTCCTCATAAGCTATGATGAAATCATCTTTTTAGGTGGGAAACTTGCACAATTAATCACTGACTAAAAACATTTTTGCTCCACTGTATGTGCATTGTAGTGAAAAGCCTGTCCATCACACTAGTATACCTAGATTTCAGCTAAGAGCAGCTACACAACCAAGATTCTACTAGAGGTGAAGGTAGTTCTAGGACAAAGATTTTTTATTAATGTTGTTCATTTTAAGAAAGTTTTGAAGTTATTCTAAAGTTTATTTATGCTTTAAATTTGATTCATCAGTGACTGGGTCAAAGCTGTGGCATGGCGTGGGAGAATTTTAATCTATTAAAGACCAGATGTGTTGCTGAATTCTGAATTGGCGTTTGGCTTGTGGCCTTCAGAGGAAGGTCATGTAAGATAGTTGACTTGAGTCTTGACTTATGGTTAATTTATGATTTGATGTATAATAAATGGGAATTCTTGCAAGCGAATGTACAGCTTTTCTGATTTCTGCATGTGTACATTTTTATGTGTCTGTAGGAGTCATGGAAGGAGTTATCAAATGAGGAAGACCCTCCTCCAGAGTTCACTCCCCCACCTAGACCCCGGCCCCCAAAGGACCCTCACAATGGCACGGGTGACCCTGTAAAATCCCTTCCCCATTTCTTCCCTGAGCCTGACCTTATACAGGAAAAGAATGAAATCCATACAAACAGGTAATATACGTTTGAGTACACTTACCAAGAAGCATTTACACAGATCAAGTACAGTATAAAGGAAAAATGCTCAGTGTCTTGAGTTCATTGCCAATGAAGTTATGTATTCCTCTACTAATCTTGTGGCCTATGAGGGTATTTACACTGAATATTGTCAACCTGTTTGGTTCCCTGTTTTGTATTATTTTGGGGGACACCATGATCTACAGTTTCAAAAAAACATGGCCAGTAAAGGACCCATGTAATGGATCCATGTAACCATCCTATTTATTTATTTTTTTTTAATGAGTTTTTTCAAAATCTACTGATATGTCAGGAGAGTTAGCTCTACAGAGCAGCCAACCAGAACAAAACTCATTTGCATACTGGTCTTCAAGTTCCAGTAATACACACACACACACACACACACACCTTTCAGGCTGAAAAATAGTCAAGTAAAAATGAATTACAACAAATTGAATTAGCCCTTTAAAATGATTAATTTTTAGCAGTGTTAGACTAGTGGTTTGGAACTTGCCCTTGTTATTGAAGGGACATAGTTCGAATCCCACTCCAGGAACACTGAAGTATCAAGGTACCATACCGATACACTGCTCTCTTTTTTGCTGTTATTAATAATAATAATAATAATTCTCAAACTCAAGGTCACTTTACATGGCAAAATAAAAATCCAAACCAAAAAATAAACTGAAACAGTAAAGACACAAACACAGTGACAGTAAACAGTAGAGTTAAGAAATCAAAAGTGAATAGTGGAATAACACAGACTGAATAGATATGTTTTCAACTGTTTTGAAGAGAGACAGAAAGGACGTTCGACGCAGGTTTTGAGGGAGAGTATTCCAGAGTTTAGGGGCAGCAACACTAAATGATCTCCCACCCATGGAGGCAAACCTGAATTTAGGAACATTGAGCAATCCTGTACCAGAGGAGGGTAGTGAATGGGAAGGAGTGTATGAATGGAGTAATTCTGTGAGGTATGAAGGAACAGATCCATGAAGGGCTTTAAATGTAAGAAGCATCAGGTTGTACAGAATACGATATGATCTGGGGAGGGGTGGGGTGTAGCAGCTGAATTTAAGGTGGTGAAGTAGATTTGGGTATCATCAGCAATGAAAACTAAGGCCATGATTTCTAATAATATGAGAGAGAGAATATAAATTTTGAACAAAAGTCCAAGAACAGAACCCTGGGAGACACCCTGTTTAACTGGAGGTGGTGATCTATTGTCATGGAGACGGACGAATTGCTGTCTATCAGTGAGATAAGATGTGAACCAAGACGGAACGCTACCAGATAGTCCGATGGCTGAAAGTCGAGAGAGAAGGATATTGTGATGGACAGTGTCAAAGGCAAAGGAAACTGAGGGAACCAGAGTCAGTGCTGAGTAGAAGATCGTTGGTGACTTGTAGAAGAGCAGTCTCAGTGCTTTGGAATGGACAGAAACCTGACTGGAATGGCTCGTATAGATTGTTAATTTTTAGATGTTCCTGCAGCTGAGTAGCTACATCTCTTTCAAGGAGTTTTGATATTAAAGGCAGATTTGAAACCGATCTGTAGCTGCTTAAATTCCCAGGTCCAAGGTGTTATTTTTCAAAATGGGTGTAACAGCAGCAGTTTTTAGGCCCAAAGTAAAGTATTTATTAAATGGGAGATCGGGGCAAAAATAGCAGATAAACAGCATTTAAGAAGAAAGGTAGGTGCTGGATCCAGGATAGATGTGGAACTGATTTTCCTGATTAATTTAGCAACAGAGCTTGTGTTTGTAAGAAAGAACTGGTAAAGGGTTGTATTGACGTTTCTTGAAAAGAGTTACATGATGGTGGGGGTTAACAGTAAACACAAGATATATTTGGTCGATTTTGTTTTTAAAAAACTGAAGAAAGGACTCACAGGAGTGGGAATCAGACAGGAGGATCTGAGGGCTGAAGAGGTTTACTCACACTAGCAAACAGTATCTTGGTTACAGCTGCTGCTGTTAATGATGGAGGAAAGGAAGCGAGAGCGAGCAATATTATCTAGAGATTATCTAAAGTTAATTCAAAATTCAATACAATTGTGGTCAGAAATACCAACAGAACAACAATTGACAGAAGTGTTATTAAGTCCAGATGAGTGTGGCTTGTGTCTATGTTCAGAGTTCTCAGGTGATTGAAGTTGGCTCCACGGTTAGAGACAGTAGAGAGTTGACACTGATGGTCAGGTCGATAGGACCAGATAGAAGGAATTGCAGAAGGAGAAGTGCGATGAATTAAGTTATGGACTCTGGAGGCACGGTGTACATAACGTTGTAATGGGATGTGTTCACAGTGACCTGCTGTATTTCCCCAACGATAGGCTGCCAAAGATTATAGGCCGCCCCATTCTATAAGCCATTGGAAATGCACATTTATGTTTTAAACATCTAAGATATTAGCCACAGCGTTACTGAATTTACAAAACTGAAGTAAAGGCATCTAATTTGAGGGTCTTTGCAATTCTATACTCATAGTGACATTGTAACGTACTTGAGCATAAACATTTAAATCAATAAAATATTGAACTTATCTATATCATGACGCAATGTAAGAACTATACAGCAGAATCGTTGGGGAAATACGGTAGTCGCTTTCACGTCAGTATTATACTGTGCACCTTGAACCAAGTCCAGCGTGACATTTTTCTTATTTGCTCTGTCCAGTGCCCCTCCAGAAACAGAGTTTCGCCGGCGGATAGTAACAGGAGGAGCAGATGAAGCCAGTACAGTGACGTTGCATAATGACGAGTCTGACCATGCCAACACTGTAAAGCCATGCCACACGGTCCCCGAGACAGAGCCTCCAGCCAAACCTCCGCGGTCACCACCCCCGGACACTCTTACAGCTCCGTCTGGAGGCAACACAGCTGGAGAATGGAGCCCCCTTCTGGCCAATGTCTGTGTGTGCACCGCACTTGTGCTGGGTGCTTATGTCTGTTACCGCAACTATTTCCATTGATACTTTTTCTCTCTCCTGTCTCCCTCTCTTTTGCTGTCATTCTATCTCTCTCTCTCTCTCTCTCTCTCTCTCTCTCTTTCTCTCTCACTCACTCGGCCAGTCTTCTCTACCTCCTTTGAGAGAGCCACAGTAAGAAATGGTGAGAGAAGACAAAGGGAGAGAAAGAGAGACATCTGCCACTGAGGC
The DNA here is from genome assembly GCA_037576955.1 of Lepidarchus adonis. Lineage (NCBI taxonomy): Eukaryota > Metazoa > Chordata > Actinopteri > Characiformes > Lepidarchidae > Lepidarchus > Lepidarchus adonis. The sequence continues at coordinate 9,973 of JBBIGC010165542.1, forward strand.
CTGTCTCCTTATTAATTTTGTTTTCCCCAGAACTCCCACACCACACACACACCCCAGACCTCTCCCCACACACACACACACACACACACACACACACACACACACAGTCTACCTGTTCAGTAGCTCAGGGCCTCACATTTCAGGTGTCACCAAATATAGCATCCAGGTTTTACTTAGTCCAAAAAACCCTTTTTATTGCTGCAATAAGCAAGGGAACGTTTGTGTGTGTGTATACAATGATTGTGTGTGTGCGCGTGTGTGTATGTGTCATACTGGAACTGCCATAAATCTATGAATCGACTCCCCTGTCATTTGGCAATTTTTCTTTTCCAGTTGAACATTTTGTTACCTTTTGTCTATACCTGCCATCTGCTTCAGCAGAACCAGATTGGTGTGTTTTGTGTGTGTGGAATGTTTTATTAGGTGTGTGTGCAGGAATAGGATCAGTTGTGTTTAGTGTATGTACATATGTGTCAATACCAGTCATGGTTATTAAGGTGATGCCAGGGCATGTGCATGAATGTTGTTCTATACACCAGGGGGCCTGTTTCCTACTTTTAATAGCTGCATGTGTGTGTGTATATGTGTGTGTTTTGTCTGTTAGATTAAACAAGTGTGTGTATGTAATAAGGGATGGTCAGGGATGTTTCCTGACACACTAATCTCTTCTGCTGTTTCTGTGAGAAAAACACAAGCTAGCCTTTAAGCAGGCTTCAAGTTTTCCATTTTTGTAGTAATAACCCTGCCCCATTCCCTTTTTTTAGTGTCATTTTCATTGTATGGACTATTTGAAAAGGTGAGCTGAGCAAACCTGAGATTTAGGGAGAGGTGTGTGTGCGTGTGCATGTGTGTGTTGGGCCTGAATGGAGAGGTGGAAAAGCCCTCCTGCCCACTTCCAAAGGTCACATTTGCACTTAGCCTTTTTAAAAAAAAAATGAAAACAAAAAACAAAGATAAAGCTTCAGTAGATGAGTCATGTCCACCCAGTTGTCTACATTTTTTCTTTTCCCGTCAGCTCTTATTAAGGACTCTTGGAATGTACTGCATTTTTTGATGCCCTTTCCTTTTGTTTTTCTGTGTCTGCTTGTATTTCTTTTGTCTGTCATCGAGCTTGCAAATGTTCAACCTGTTCAGGGACATTGGCCTCATGTTTTTTTTTTTTTAATGGTTTCATGGAGTTCATCAAAAGGCTGCTTTTCTCTCAGAACCCACTTTCTTTACATAATGTTGGGGAAGGGGATGGAGGGTTCAGTCAGCGCTGCGCTGAACGTTGCTTAAACATTACTTAAACGTTATTTCAAGGTTACATCTGCTTAACCTTGGCAGGCCGCATGAACGCACAACGAAGCCAGGTGGACCTACAAGGACACACACTGGCTTGATCCCAAACCCCTTCCCGCACTCAGTCATAGCATTCTGGCATAACATATGTGACTCATTGTACAGCCACCTGGTGGCAGCACTGAGTCATTTTGCTTCCTTTAGTTTTGTTTTTGTGCCCGCTGGTTTAGAGCTGAGAGAATGGTTTTATGCCCTGGACTTGGGCTTTTGCTGTTTCTTTCTCTTTTTTTTTTTTCTTCAAACGTTTGAACATTCGTTGTTCTTTAATAAAAGGGCAATAAATGCAACTTCTCTCAGTCTGCATAGTGTGTAATGGCAGCTGACATTTCTGGTTGCTTCGTCAACAGCCAGTGTGAAAGGTTTCTTTTGGGTGTATCTCTCTCTCAAGCTTTTTTTTTTCTTTCTGAGACAGTTATATAAAAATGGAAATGCAAGTTTTCCCTGCAGTTATAGCCATTATGATGCATAGTTGGAGGCCAATTGGCAACTTTTAGTTGTTTTAAAGTATGTCCATGTGACGCTTGTTGGTTTTAAAAAATCAGACCTTTTAGAACTAAACAGAAGCTCAGACCCAAGCCTATGATCAATTTTGTTTTTCCTTTTTTGCAGTGGTAGGCTATTGACGAAGAAACTGGTGGACAAGAAATGGCTCATTTTGGTGATCAAGGACCATACATTCAGACTATTGCACAGGGAGCTGTGAGGGACAACAAACAAAACACCAGCATGTAGAAAGCAAGAGAGAAACTAAAAGGTAGTAGTACTGGTATTTGGCAGACTATCTATTGCTCTTATTATTTATTATTGATCTTGCTATTATTAATAAATTACCGGCAGTTATACACACACATTTTCAACTTCAACCACAAAAAGGTCAGAATGATAAACAATGGGAACAGACTAAAGTAGACCTTTACTGATAAGAGACAAAGATGGTTGACTGTTTGGTCCTTCACATTGTTTCAGCAGGTCTGCTTTAAAGTACAGCCTGAAAGTGTACTTGGCCTACTTGAAAGCTGCTGTGATTAGTCCAAAATGTCGACATTTGATTGTATGTGGACTCTCCGCTGGGTTCGGAAGCAATATTTGCTCGTTGGCCGTGAAGCTCTTACTGTATGCTATGGTTGACTTTTAAGAGTTTTATGGTTGGACTGATGGAGCACTAACATCTAGGTTACTATGACGACTTCAACAATACCCAATCTCTGTGCCCAGCCCAGTGGCTGGACCTGTAGAATGTAATGTCCTTCCTACTTGTTTAAATAAGGTTGCTTCAAGCTGGGGTTCGGTAGAGCCCTAAAAACTTCTTGGCCTTCATGTGGAAGGCCTAACAATTATTTTCTTTTTTTCAACATCTATTTTTTATGGTCACTGTCCCTTCTATTACTGTTTTTGTAAAAAGAACTACTGCTTTGTTCTGGTTTAATCTGATAGCAATTGGAGATTTATGTTCAGACTGAAAACCAAACAAATGCTGTGGTAATAAAATCATATGTCTTAAAAATGACTCTTTTGGTTTTGATTTGAACAAAGTGGTTATTCCATCCTCATACAAGAACACCTAGTACAGAAACTGCAACAAACACGACACCCTGACGTTCCAGACTTCTCAAAACTACATGAAGAATAAGAATAAAACACAAGTTTAAGGGGTAAACTAGTTTTTAATCTGAAGACAGACTGAGCATAATCTCACCAGTTTTAAATTCTATTTAAGCTACAGGATTTAAATGGTGTTCTGCCATGACCTACTCAAAGCATAAACTATGAAGGGTGTGTTTGTCTTGCAGTCCATTTGACTGCATTTTACGTTTTGCATGTTCTGGTGTATTTGTATTTGACTAGTTTGGGTGTTTTATAATGAGCATGTCTCCATTTACTTGAAAACTTGTAAAGAAGGGAAGTGTAACTAGAGAATTCAAGGAGAAGTTTCACATGATTAATGTCTTTCAGTTTTGTCAGTTGCTTGTGAGTGCTCCCAAGCAAGTTACAGGTGAATCGGTTCATAAATACTTTTGTGTGTCACGTGAATGATTCAATATTTTTATGCAGACACATGCACTTTCTCATGACAGCATAATTTATTTCTCCACTTCTGGTGTTCTGAAATGCTTGGCAGATCCAGGACATTTTTACAAGTGGCTTGGTTACACTCATGACATCATTGAGCTGCTAAGCTTGCCAACCAATCAGCACTCAGCTCACATCCATCAGATTTAAACCAATTTACTGCAGAAAAACAGAAATATGCTCCTAAGTATTTCTTCATATTTTTTTTTAGGTGTTTAACCCCATTTACCCATTTCTAATGAGGACTTGCTTGCTTGCGGTCAGATTCCTCATGGGCATAGAATTTCCAGACCAGCAGATGACAATCCTCTACTATTTGGGAATGAGTAACGTTTTAACACCTGGTTCAGGCAAAAATTTAAATCAAACGGTAATTAATATCTCTCTTCATGAGCTCATAGGTCTGGTTTGCCAAATGTGCAATCATTTTAAAAAGACACAGCATATTTCTTACTTCAGAAGTTACGAAGAAGAACTTTGCTTGCATTAATATCATAAAACAATTACACAACATGGTTGTAAATTAAAATAAACTAACAATTTCAGACTGAGTATGTCAGAAAATGAAAAACAATGACCCTAAGGGTGGAAAATACTGGTTATATATAGTTGTTTATGTTGAATAAATAGTTACTGTTCATCTTTCAGTTCACCCCCTATGTTATATGTAGATGTAAGCTAAATTTAAATCTGTCTGTGTCATTAGTTACATTTAACATTACACAATTTTTTAATGAACATATTATTGAATTCAGAATAGATTTAAAACATTGAGGTTTTTTTTGGAAAATAGGTATTTGTGATAAGTATCATACAGTTGGGGGTGAGGTGTACGTCCATAGCAATTTCCAAATCAAACCTACACATTTGGTTCTTTTTTTACTGGTAGATGCTATATATTTTTCTTATCATTTTGTGTTATATATTTTATACAATATGGTCGTGTTTCCTTACACTAGTCCAGTCCACCACATTTCAGTATTCTCCTTTCTGACCCACCTGACGCAACTAATTAGATTATTATAAGCCCTTGAGAGTTGAAATGTGTTAAAGTAGGTAGAGCACAAAAATGTACAGGAAAGCACTGGTGTGTAGTGCATATTTTTTAAAGAACCATAAATAAAAACCTGCATTTGAACCTAGAATGCTTCATAAAAAAATCTAGACCCACAAATATATGAAAACATAAAAATCTGAAAAATATTATATCACGCCTGTATGTTGCGTGGCCAGTACTAGTTCACATCCTTTAACACCACAAACAGGGACTCGCCGCACCAGCCTTGCGGTTCCTCTTTCTGCTTTTGCTTTCTGTTTTCTTCAGCTGCCACAAGGGGGAAGGTGAGGATCAGAAAAGCTCTCTGAAAATATGCCGCTGTTTCTCCTCTTTGACAGTTATGGAATGGGCCACAGATAAGAGAAAGATAACCATGCAGACTTGCATCAGAAGGCAGGAATGAGATCAGATTTGTGAAAATATCTTGTTTTATGGAAAAATTCCTGTTAGTTTTTAGTTAATTTCTACTTATGCTCCCTCCAAATTAGTTTTACCCCAAACCACACACTGGTATGTAATTAAAAGCAAAGGACAGGAGGAGGGGAGGTATAGTTTCTGCTACACAATATCAATAAATGAACAGATGTGTGTGCAATAGGATCTATGTACTGTTTCTGTGATATTACCTCGCATTATGTTTCCGCCCACCATAATGCCAGAATGAAGGTTGGCTGGCTTTATACAGACATTAATTCCACTAAACGTTAGCTTGCTTTCATAAGAAGACTATTTTAAAACAATCTTATTGCCTGAGTTAGTTATTATATGTAATGTATGTCCATGCAATCTAATCTAATCTAGAATTTAACTCACCGTATTCCCATTTGTGCTATAAAGCACAGCTGTACTGGTATTTCTGTACTGGAGTGGAGAGCTTAGTGTTGTTGACTGTTTTGGAGGGTTCTTGGGGTTCATTGTGTGAAACACAGCTTTGTGTTTTCTTCTGACCTCACCAAAAGAATTTCTAAAAGAGATCAGGAGCGTTCATTCTGAATCGTTTGTGTAAGTGTGTCTGTGTTTTGTGGAATTTGAGCACCTCTGGCACCCGGCCATTGAATTTCCTGTTGCATTACTCAGCTCCTTTTTTACTGGAACATTTTCTCATTTTTCTACTTTAAAACAAGAGAACAAAACACAAACCTCCTCGGCTGATTCAAGATGTGCTTCAGTGTTTTGGCCTGGTTTGAATTTGACAGCTGACTGACAGAGGAGCCTTAAGTTGAGTCTTAAGTCGAGTTAGACTGAGCTAACACTGCTCTCAGTAAAGTGGTGGCTGTTTTACATTGGAGTTTTGTCAGTGTTGTCTACATTTATAAATATTCACTTGGTGTACATTTAGAATCATATATATATATATATATATATCAGTACAAATGTCAAACAGTAGTTGTATGTATTAATTTCTGCATTAACTAAATGCTGTGCATGTGGAAGTCAATTAATTCAAGGATTTTCTATTTTGCATCTTTACTCATCTCATCCTCTTCCCCTCGCCCCCTCACTTGACCATAACTGGTTCATCCTGTTTGGATCCTTAGTGTTGTGTTTTTCCAGAAAGGGTTGTAATTACTCTCTCTTTTAATGTGGTTATCTACTGTTATCAACCTCTCTCTCCTTCTCTTTCTCTCTCTCTCTCTCTTTCTCTTTCTCTCTCTCTATCTCTCTCTCTCTCTCTCTCT
>JBBIGC010165570.1:0-11834 GCA_037576955.1 Lepidarchus adonis
TATCAGTACATTGCAGAAAATAATGAACTTTATCACAATATGCTAATTTTTTGAGAAGGACCTGTATATATACACACACACAGTACAGTACTCCACTGCACACTACTGTATTTCCCCAATGATGGACTGCAGCTTATAGATCAATTTTACAAACCCGGTGTTGGGTGCAGTTTGCTTAAATGGGGCGGTAAATCTAAAAACATGAATACATTTGCTAAAAGTATAATTCAGTGCAAAAAGACGACATCACCAAATGATTCTTTGAATTTAAATTTACTGTTTACTGCAGCAAAGTTCTTTCACCTAATCACCACTGTTGCATCCAGCCTCTCAAATATTTTTAGTTATTTGCTATATTACATTACACCCAAGTATATGTAGGTCAGTGTGTTAATGATGTAAACCAGATCCTGGGAGATAAGAGCATTTACACAGGAAAGCCTGGGAGGGTGAAGGGTTAACGATACCTTTGATATGCAGTGAGGATTCACGAGAAGGCACAAGATAGCTCAGTAAGCAGAGGTCTTATACCCTAAGTGTATAATGTCATCTATTGCTTTCTTTACCTGACATGCTTGATGTCAAATATATGTGCATGTTGTGCTGAATCACTTTAAGTGACTGATATCACTGAATGGTGATAAAGTGCTCATTGGTCGATGGTCAGAAAGCACTGCTATTGGCTAGGTTAAACATAGACAGAACAGGGCTATTTAAGGCTGAGTCAGCGATGAGGAAGGGGGGCACTCCTCAGTTTTCAGTTCCCAGACTGTTATTGAGTGTTCAGATTTATAGACTTTGCTATAAATTAATAGTTTTGAGCTGTAGATGAAACTACAGACACACAGTAATATCATGTCCAGCCTATGAGATCTGTTATCCAGAAACATGCTGAGTTCCCAGGTATTATTCCCTGTAGTCTGATAAAGTCCTTGATAAAAGGATCTCAAGGAATTTATTTATAATACAAACCCTAATTGTTCCTCAACCAATACATTCTAAACTCACTGGAATTTCTTAATGCAGTGATAAGGTTTGGTGTTGTTACATAATTAATATAGAGCAATTCAGTCTAATAGTAGTGTGCCCTTCTGTCATTGGTTAGAACTAAACATGCAGCTGTAGGAAACCAGGAAAATAAGAACAGAAAACCCTACATATATAATACAAGCTGGAAAAAGGTAAATGTAACAGAAATAAAAAGAATAAAGTTTATGTTTTTACCTGTTTATATTACCGGCTTATCTTAAAGTTTTAAAACATAAATAAGCATTTTATGCAGCTTATAAATGAGGGCTGCCTATAATGTGGGTCAACCTATAGTATAAAATATTATATACCCAAAATATTCAGCTCACATTAAACTGACTATACACCCATCAGCAACATTAATACCACCTGCCTGTTAATGATAATTGTTAATCAGTTCCAATGTTTTTGGGGTTAATCAGTTGATCAATTTCTTAATTGATTTAGGGTTTAGTTTTTTATCATAGTTGTGTGATGTATTTTGTAGTGTTAACTGCATCTATGCACATTCCTCTCTTTTAGAGTTTAAGCTTTGATAGTGGTAATGTTTTATTTTTTCACATTATGTTGTTTGAATTTTAATCATGACATGATGGTTTGGAGATAATCATTGTTTATGTGATTCCATGGGGTTTTCCATAGAATCATAGGGGGGATTGTAGGATTTTGGTATATTTCTTTAATATATATTTCCTAGGACTATAATCACTTCTAAGTTCTACTGTGTTTCTGTCTGTTCAATTTGACCTTCGGGAGATTTCAGGCTCCGAGCTCGTCTTTGTAAACACAAGATAACAGAGAGTGCAATTTGGCACGGACACGTAGACTTCTTGTCAGTTATTTGGAGAGAGACGAGGAACGCAGCTGCAGGGAAACACATGATTTTTCCTCTTCTCAATTTCTTATTTCCCTTTTCCTTTTTCATACTTTCTTTATTATAAAATCTCTAAAGCCTCATCAATTGACTTTAAAGAACCTGAGATTTGCAAGGACAAACCTATCAACTGACTAGGCCCCCTTCGTGATTAGCCATAATATTAAGACCCCTTGCCTAATATTGAGTACAGTAGGTCACCCTCATGATCTGCTATAACATTAAGACCTCCTGCCTAATATTGAGTACACCCCCTCATACTGCTGAAACAGTTCTGACTGTGGTGCACAATCACACAATAATCAGAGCAGCTTTAACATTTTGTACAACAGGAGCAGCTCTTTGGGATCAGAACACACTCCCTACATGCATCAGTGAGCCTTGGGTGCCCATGACCCAGTTGGTTCAATTTTGGTAGCTCCAAACTACTGTGCACCCGGAACATGCCACAAGACCTGCTGTTCTGGAGATGCTCTAGCCATCACAATAAGGCCCTCAGATCCTTATGCTCCTGCTTCTAGCACAACAACTTCAGCATCTGACTGTTCACTGCCTAATATATCCCACCCCCCTGACAGGTGCTGTAATGAAATATCTAGACAGTTCACTTCACCTGGATGTGGTCTTAATATTATGGTTGATCATCCTTAAAGGGTGTAGTAGCACTAACAGTAACAGTAACAGTAACAGTAATAGTAACAGTAATAGTAACAGTGCTGGTCCCTTGGTGAGATTCATGTTCTCTGGAAAACTGACACTGGTGTTGAAATCAACCTCAGACACACATCCACATATGTACTGTGCCTAGTGTGGGGGGTGTGGGAGTGAGTGTGCATGCGTGAGTGTGTCCAGCAGTGTGTAATAAGTAAGAAGTTAGCTTCATGTGTTACTAACATCGTTGGTCTTGATCCTGGTTCCCAGCATGTATTTGCAAGTGTTCTTGCAGAAGCGGATTTGGATGTTGAAGACTCTGTTTTCGTAGAAGACAGCGAGGACAAAGGGCTCGTCCGTAGTGTTCCTGGAACAGTCGCGCACAAGATAAGCTCCTTCCTGCCAGAAAACACACAGCAGCACTTCAAGCAGGGTCGCAAGGTGCAGCACAGGAGCAGATATACAAAAACACACTCCCACATCACGAGGAGAACTGATCAGCTCTAAGCTAGTCGGTAAGTTCAAAATTTGATCAATTTAATTGTTTATGCTCAACTACGGTATAATGTCATTACCAGTATGGAGCTGCAAAGGTCTCCAGAGTCAAGTTAGATGCTTTTACTTTAGATTTGGATGAAACGATTACTCGAGTAACTCGAATAATTCGATTACAAAAAATGCTTTGCCTTGAGGCTTCGCTTAATTGATGTCACCAAAGTCCATCTACACTGCTCAAAAAAAATAAAGGAAACACTTAAACAAAACAATGTAACTCCAAGTCAATCACACTTCTCTGAAATCAAAATGCCCACTTAGGAAGCAACACTGATTGACAATTAATTTAGCACGCTGTTGTGCAAATGAAATAGACAACAGGTAGAAATTATAGGCAATTAGCAAGAGATCCCCAATAAAGGAGGTTCTGCAGGTGGTGACCACAGAGCACTTCTCAGTTCCTCTGCTTTCTGGCTGATGTTTCATGTTGCTTTCACTCTAGTGGTAGAATGAGACGGAGTCTACAACCCACACAAGTGGTTTAGGTAGTGCAGCTCATCCAGGATGCACATCAACGTCCACAGGTGCTTAAATCCCAACACCATGCAGGACGTTTGGCATTTGCCAGAGAACACCAAAGTCACCAAATTGCCAGATTGGCGAATGCTTTAGTCAGAAGACCATCTGCCACCTGATCAGGAGCATGCCCAGGTGTTGTAGGTAGGTCATATAAGCACAGGGAGGCCACACACACACTACTGAGCCTCATTTTGACTTGTTTTAAGGACATTACATCAAAGTTGGATCAGCCTGTGGTGTGTTTTTCCATTTTAATTTTGAGTGTGACTCCAAATTCAGACCTGGGTTAATAAATTTGATTTCCAATTTTTGTGTGATTCTGTTGTCAGCACATTCAACTATGTAAAGAATAAAGTCGTTAATAAGAATATGACATTCGTTCAGATCTAGGATGTCTTATTTTTGTGTTCCCTTTTATTTTTTTGAGCAGTATATGTAAAATGTTATTTAATTGTTCCTACTTTGTAGACTACTGCGCAGCTCCGGTGCATTTTTTTCACACTGATTGTTTTAACTGACGCACATTAGCGCAGTGCCCAGTTTCACAGGAGACGTGAAAATGCAGCCTGTCGGCAAACATCCACACACTCTGCAGCCAGCAGTCACAATAAAGCCTTGTCCACTCGAGCGTTCAAATGTTGGATAAATGAACACGCTCTGTGCAACCGCACTGGTCTGTCTGTCTGTCTGTCTGTCTGTCTGTCTATGTTACAAATAAAAAAACGTCACCGATTTTAAAAATAAGCTCCAATAAATTGTTAATTACAGTATATGTTTCTAACTTTATTAGAGTTGAACCTTCATGTTCTTATGTTAAAAATCCTCCTGATACAATTCAAGTTCAAGTTTTTTATTGTCACATGCAGTTATACTAGTACAACATACAGTGAAATGTTTTTTCCCAGAAATAACTCGTCAGGATTTTGTCAGAAACTGAGGCGATCACGACATGTATTTTTCACGCCATCCAAAATGCCAAACATCAAATTCAACATCAAATGATTCGCAGAAACACTTCGCAGAAACACTGCAGAAACACTGCAGAAACACTGTGGCTGTTTACGTATTGCTCACCTGTGCTACGAACATCAGAAAAAACACAGTGGATTTTGGAGCCCGTCGTACAGCACCAGTCACCATATCAGAATCAGAATCAGATTCATGAGTATATGAGCGAACAAATTTGAATTTGATTCTGGTCGATGTTGTCTCTCATACACAACAGTATAAAACAACAACAATATGTAAAGATACATGTCTACAGGCGCCTGCACCACACCACATGTCTCTTATAGAGCATTCTGATTCTGATTAAATTACATCAACTGTTAACCGTTCTTGTATTTAGACGGCGAGTTTAAAATGGCAGAAAGTGAAGATCCTGCTGCTTGTAAAAACGCAGAAATGTCTAAAGTGTGGGGCCATTTTACACTGTGTGACGTGGACAACATAGAGAAGTGTATACACTATAAAACAGACCTGGCAACACAACAGCACATCCTCAATACTGCAGCACCTGAACCGAAAGCATCATCTCATTAACTGCACTTCAAGTGGCTCAGAACCTCTGCAAGACAGCAGATTTTTACGATTGTGCGCACGGTACACACACGTTTTTAATAATAATATCAAATAATTATATTATTATTATTATTATTATTATTATTATTATGTCTCTAAACACGCCTTCTCTGTTTCATCTAATAGAAGTGAGTTTGAATAATTTTTTTTTTTGTGAGGAATCACAGCCAATTGATTGCTCATTTTAAGAGGCCTTTCATGTTGCATAGCACACTATTGATGTAGTTGTTTAAGGACACAAAAGTATTATTTATCAGATTAATCGATTAATCAATGAAAAAATTGACAGAATACTCAATAGTTGCAGCCCTACTTCAGATCTTTAAATTCAGTAACAAATGTGGTTATCTGCCTTTTGTGTGTGTTGATCTTTACCTGGTTCACCAGATGGAGTGCATGCTCTGCTTCTACTCTGCTGAAGGCTCCTACGTACCAGTTCTGCTCATCAGAGGCCTGAAGTAAAACATCAGAGGGAACGGAAACACTGGGTCAGTAAGAGCCGTGGGATTTGGGTTCTCAGAAAAGCCTGGCTCCTCTAGCTCCGTCAAACCAGCAGCTGGAACAAACTCCTGAGATAAAGTTTTATTGAGTAGACCTAAACTTAAAAGCTCTGACTGTAGTCTTTAGAAGAGTGAAGGTGACACACCCAATCACCCAAAGTGCACCACAGTGAAATGCTCCATCTACACGTGGAGCAGTGGTCAGCTATCAACAGCACTAGTGGAACACTGTGTGTAAATACCATATATCTTTCAATAGTAGCCCAGACGTTTATTTTAAAACATCACTACTAAAATCATCCCTCTGTCTGTTCAGTGGTGATACTTGTCTGTGATTGGCTGCTGTTATTGTGGGAGGGGTTTAGCACTGAATGCTGCGATAAGTTTAAACAGACCCACTAAACATCGGTCAATAACCCTCAGATATCGCGACAGAAATGACTAATTACGCAAGTTACACTAATATAACTGTCTTCAGAAATCAGAGATTTGTTTTAAACCATTCCATGCCTTTTAGGGAATAAATTCTGTTAAAACACGGAGGTAGAAAGTGAAAGCTCGGAGGCGCGTGCCCGTGAAAGTTGGGGCGGGGGGAGGGGGGAAGGGGAGTTATTATATCTCTTCAAACCTGGCGTATATTGGAAACGGGCTATAAGAGACGGGCTATTATTAGAAGATATACAGAATATCTATCTACAGTATCTACCTATCTGTTTGTGTGTATGTGTATGTATATTTGTACTGTACTGTACCTCCATTGGTTTGCTGTGGCCGGTGTAACTGTCATGGCTGCCATCTCCTTTCACTTTGGGCCACTCGTGGTGCTGCTGTCTTGCTGAATCTGCACTAGCGGAAAAACCACACCCTTAACACACAGGCAGTTTATAGGATTAATTAAGGCAATTAAAGGAATTCATTACACCCATAAAGGCATTAATAAGCGATAACATTAAAACCACCTGCTGAATATCGAATAGGCACCCCTATAAATAACTAGATAATCAGTGTTACTCACGTCACCTGGCAGTGGTTCTAATGTTATGGCTGATTGGTGTATATGTGATATTCAGAAAGATTGTAATAATTTACACAATAATATTACCTTTTAAGCTATTTCTGTCCTCTGAACAGCTTTGGAAGAGAGAAAGAAAGGTTAAAACACGCCCACAAAATAAGACTTTAAAACCTGCTCGGTTACTGATAAACAGCTTCAGCTTTCATTCCACCCCCACATTGTAACAAAACACTGTCATTATTTATCGATTTATCAATAGTGAATCTGAACGCAAACATTTTGGGGGACTATTTTGCCTCACAACGTCCAATCTGCGTCCATGTAGTGCATTGTTTATTGGTTGCTAATGATGTACCTTCGTTCCAGTTCATGTGACTCCAGATCCAGGGAGAGTCGGTGGGTTGGTTCACTCTTAAACCCTGATACAGGATAAATCACTGAATTAATGAAAAGTTCTTTCAGTTCCCCAACACCAAACAGTCTTTTAAATCAGCTAAAAGTACTCATGTTATGACCTGTGTTGGTTTTATTTGTGAACTGAGCTCTTTCATTATCTAAAAAGACTCCTTATAGTGCAAAATCAAACACCAATGTTGAATGCATGTGACCTTTGAAGAAATTGTCATGCTACTATGATAAATATTGCCCCCGGTGCTCATCAAGAATCATGCCGCCTGAAAATCTATTGAGCAAAAAGTAAGCCAAACAAGTTTCGTTTTTGTTGTGTGAGCTGGTCAGAGGACAAAGCAGCTTTGATGAGATCAAGGATCACAAAACATATAAGGTCCTGTGACAACATTATATAACTAAATTATATAATATAATAAACTAAATTATATAATAACATTTCTATACTATTTATCTTATTTTATTCATTATAAACATAGTTTTTATTCTATTTAATTATTTTATTCTATTTTGAAAAATAGATGTGACTGCTGCCAGCATTGCCGCAGAGGTTGTAGGGGTGGGAGGTCAGCCTATCAGTGCCCAGAACATATGCCAAAACATTACATCAAATTGGTCTGTCTGGTTGTGATCCCAGGAGGAAGCCTCTTCTAAAGATGATGCACAAGAAAGCCAGTTTGCTGAGGGCAAGCAGACTAAGGACATGAATTACTGGAACCATGTCCTGTTGTCTATTGAGACCAAGATAAACTTATTTGGTTCAAACGGTGTTAAGCGTTTGTGGCGGCAACCAGGTAAGGAGTACAAAGACAAGTGTGTCTTGCCTACAGTAAAGCATGGTGGTGGGAGTGTCATGGTTTGGGGCTGTGTGATTCCTTCCAGCACTGGGGAGATACAGTTCATTGAGGGAACCATAAATGCCAACATGTACAGTGACATACTGAAGCAGAGCATGACCCCCTACAATTTGGAAACTGGGCCATTGGGCAGTATATCAACACGATAACAACCCCAATCACACCTCCAAGACAACCACTGCCTTGATAAGAAACTGAGGGTGAAGGTAAACTCTAATGAGCATCTGTGGGGTATTGTCAAACGGAAGGTGGAGGAGCACAAGGTCTCTAACATCCACCAGCTCCATGATGTCGTCATGGAGGAGTGGAAGAGGATTCCAGTAGCAATTTGTGACTCACTCCATGTCAAGTGAGTTCAGGCAGTGCTGGAAAATAATGGTGGCTACACAAAATATTGACACATTGGGCACGATTTGGACATATTCACTTGTCATCATACCTTATGTGGTATCACTTTTGTTGCCAACAGTGTTGAGTTATTTTGAGAGGACAGCAAATTTACACCATTAAACAAATTATACACGGACTACTTTTCATTGCCTCAAAATGTCATATTTTGAGTGTTGTCCCATGAGAAAGATATAATAAAATATAGACAAAAGTGTGAGGGGTGCACTCACTTTGTGAGATACTGTATATAAAGACTTAAATAATGTTGTGTAGTGTTCTGTGTGCTTTTTGGGTGATATGCTTTTTTTATTGATTAACTTTATCACAGGCTCTGAATACCTTCAATATATATTATTGTTTGTTATTTAAATGTTTATGTTAATGTTTATTTATTTGGGCTGATAAGGAAGTTATAGGATATGTTTATATTAATCATATCATTGTTGTAAGAACAAAACTCTGCATCCAAACACCTTCCTCCAGAATCAATGAAGTTGTTCTGATTCTAGTCATGTTTCGCATTGTTACAGAATTAGCGCATATTTACATTGTGTGAAAATTTCATGATGCATAACCCAGCAAAAACACTCCTCAATCACAAAAAGTTAAGTACATTTACCTCCAGGAGAAGTTAACCAGGTTTGCTTTTCGTGTATAGTTGACATTTTGGAGATTTTTGTCTGACAGCAGCAATATCTACACTTAACCATATGAAAAGTACATATGAGTGAATAACCACACCTGAAAATGAGTGAAGAAATGGCTTTGATGTTCCCATTCCATCTGATCTGCATGCCACCCTAATGCCACCCTATGAAAATATTTCTAGACCTACACTTGCCAGGTATCAGGTATTAGGTTGCAGATTATACTACTGGAAAACTGAAAAAGGTTCCTAGAGTGATGTTGGTCAGTGGAAAGAAGCAGCTCAATATGGCGACTTGTTCATATGGCTTGAGACACTTACCCGGCAACCTGCTGTTAGCCTGCCAATCAGACAGACAAAAAGAACACATTTGTCAAATGTGTATTATGATTAAATATAGCTAATTTATTCAATTAATTAATTAATTAATTAATTAATTAATTAATTAATTAATGTATTCATAGGTATTTAGCTCAACTTACAGTTTTACTCCCTCCTTGGCTTGAACTTCTGGTGAAGAATAAACAGAGTCAGAGGCTTTCCTTTATTTACATAAATGAACACAGAGGCAGAGGAAACGCACACAATCACAACTATGGAGCATTGTAACATCTCCTGTCCATATGACGCACAAGTCTTTGGACTGTGAGAGGAAACCAGAAATCCCAGCAGGAGCCAGGAACACAGACACAGGGTGCCACCAACCATCATTTGAGTATTGAGTACTGATGAAGGATCAGAGGATGACCAGTACAACATCTGGAAGGTGCCTTGATACACTGCTATTGACAATAACCATGATATTAAAAAAACCCAACTTGTTTTGATAATGTGTTATCAATACATAGGTGATAATACTGTTAATCCTGTGCCATTAACAATGTGGGTCACAATCCAACACTAGGTGGCAGTACTGCTCCTTAATGTTGGCACCCACCAACCTCACTTGTTAAAGCTTCTCGCTTGGGATCCTTTCACTGTCCATTGACCCACTGTGGCATCTTCTTAATGTCCTTTAAACCTCTGCAATATTTTCTCACTGTACATTAACCCTAAGTAGGATCCCCTCACTGTCCATTAATTTTAGGGAGAACTGTTTTTTAAACTGTTTTTTAAACTGTTACTGTATAACTTTCACTGCTGAGTATGCTTAGAGATCCACATGCCTGTGTGACTCCAGAGCTGAAGAGTTGCTGTCTTAGAGCAGCAAATTCACACAGAGCAGTTTGTGTCCAGTGTAGATATAGACGGTGAGTGCCTATCTTTACCCATGAGTGGTTCCACAGTGTTTATGACTTTGGGGTTATTTTAAAACCGACAAGCTACACTGTAGTGGGACGTAGTCAGTATAACACAAATACATATATATTATCATAACATTGTTATTGTTAGTTCTCTTGACATAACAATTGTGTAGAGAACCAGATATTGCTGATGGACTTCAGTCTGTACCTGTGAACTACAGTGTAAGATGTTTTCACTCACCCCGGCCAGGTGTGTGTGTCTTTCAGGGCAGGGTGAGGAGGTGTGCTCGGAGGGGGTCTATGGGGAGGGGAATCCCCAGCTTGGTCAATAATCTGTGGCGGAGGTGCTGGGGAGCACGACTGCCTTCCCGGGTCTCCTGGAAAAGACTTTGCTGGCCTGAAAAAGAAACAGTGGTCAGATGGTATCCACATGTATTAGTGTGTGTGCAAAAGTGCAGTTTGCTTATTTTTGTTAAATAATAACACAGCCTCCATGTGAAAACACATAGACAGTTTGTTTAATGGGATTTACACCAGAAATGACACAAGACAAGAGACCTCCATCCACCTCGGTTTTGGGGCTAATAGAGTACAGCAGAAACATAACATCAGCCATAGCATTAGGAACACATGCCTAATGTTAAGTAGGTCCCCCTCATGATCAGCCACAACATTAAGACCACCCGCCTAATATTGAGTAGCTCCCCTCATGCTGCTGAAACAGTTCTGACTGTGGTGCACTGTGTGTCTAACCCCTTTCTATCAGAGCAGCATTTAGTACAACAGGAGCTCCTCTTTGAGATCAGAACACACTCCCTACAAGCATCAATGAGCCTTGGGGGCCTATGACCCAGTTTCATTTCTTGTAGGAAACAACTGCAGATCTGGAACACTCCAAAAGATCTGCTGTTGTGGAGATACTTTAGTCATCACACAAAGGCCTCAGATTCTCACTCTCCTGCTTCTAACACATCATCTTCAAGAACTCACTGTTCACTTGATGCCTTATACAGCATACCCAACCCTGAAAGGTGCATCTGTAATAAAATTAGTGAATATTCAGTGTTACTCACTTCATCTGGATGTGCTCTTAATGTTATGGCTGATCATCCTCAAAGGGTGCAGTAACAGTAACAGCAACAGCAACAGTAACAGTAACCGCAACAATAACAGCAACCTCAACAATAACAGCAACAGTAACAGTAATAGTAACAGCAACAGCAACAATAACAGCAACGACAGTGACAGCAACAGCGACAGCAACAATAACAGCAACAGCAACAATAACAGCAACAGCAACAATAACAGCAACAGCAACAGTAACAGCAACAGCGACAGCGACAGCAACAATAACAGCAACAGTAACAGCAACAGCAACAACAGTAACAGTAACAGCAACAGTAACAGCAACAGCAACAACAGTAACAGTAACAGCAACAGTAACAGCAACAGTAACAGCAACAGCAACAGCGACAGCAACAGCAACAATAACAGCAACAGTAACAGCAACAGCAACAACAGTAACAGTAACAGCAACAGTAACAGCAACAGTAACAGCAACAGCA
>JBBIGC010165587.1:0-16117 GCA_037576955.1 Lepidarchus adonis
AGAAAGAGAGAGATAGAGAGAGAGAGACAGAGAGAGAGCGAGTGAGAGAGAGAGAGACAGAGAGAGAGAGAGAATGTGATATTACTGTAAACACAGTAAACATTACAGTACTGACAGAGTGACAGTACATTTTGTATGAGTAGTTGCTGAAGACTTGAGCTTCGTATAAAGCGACTATGTTGTGCTGATGATGCTGAACCTCTTCTAAACATTTCTTTCTCTCTTTCTCTCGCTCTGTTCAGGTTAATGTTCTCCACAGCGAAAGAGCTGTCAAACATGTCAATCATATGGCGGCTCCCGCCAAATACACACATCTTATCCATCAGCCAATCGTTGCCTCCATTGGACAGAGCTCTGGTAAGTGACAATGAACGTCCTGGGCAAACAATTGTATTAATTTTAATAATTATTATAGGAACTTCCGTCACAAAGACACAATGTTTCAGTTGAAACAATATCTCGCTATTTAGACCATTGAGATCGATGGAAGAGAATATTTTATAATTTTACATATTTATATTATATTATATTATATTATATTATATTATATTATATTATATTATATTATATTATATCCTTTACGTGTATTTAAAAAAAGAACATGAGGCCACTCTTTCTATTTATGGAATTGAAAATAAACCATATTACAGTTGTGCTAATCAGGTCGCACATGCTAACAAACGACATGCTACAGACTACAAAGCCACATGTCTGCTAACTGCGCTAA
Organism: Lepidarchus adonis; assembly: GCA_037576955.1. Taxonomy (NCBI): domain Eukaryota; kingdom Metazoa; phylum Chordata; class Actinopteri; order Characiformes; family Lepidarchidae; genus Lepidarchus; species Lepidarchus adonis. Next base: position 728 of record JBBIGC010165587.1, read on the forward strand.
TGGCGGAGTGATACGAAACCGCAAATCTGAAGCACAAAACCTGTTCCCATGGCAGCGGGCGTTATAAGAAAATAATGCCACACTCTTAGGAAACCTTCTCATTCAAATTCAATGGAGTGTTCATCTACGTTCTGAAGAGCCGTATAATAACAACAGGCATTGGTCTACAGAGATGTGGAAAACAGTGATAGGAGTCAAATGAGTCTTCTTCCTAAGTGGGAGAGTGCATGTGCAGCACTGATTGACAGGACTGATTGATTGATTGGTAGCCAGTGGTAGTTCAGTGGTTATTAATAAACCAAAAGTGCCACTGAAATTGCCATTCAAATATATTTTTAGGAACAAAATATATCTAAAACGTTCCCATTTCACTGGGGTACAAAAATGAGGCGACACAGAAGCCAAATTCACTAAAATGGGGAACATAAAGAAAATAATAAATGATTATAAAATCGGTAAGTGCTCAAAAATTGCCCATAATTAAGGATGTTTAAACAAGTGACACTACATTGAAGATGCTTGTTTATTTTTACTCCACGACTTATGAGGTGAAGGGTTTCTTCAAAGATCATGGTTGTAGACTTAAGGAAGATGGAAGCTTTTTGGAGAGACAGACCCAAACCCTCTAGATCTAATCACAAAATGTTAACACCTTCTTGATGCTACTAGATGACTAAACATAGCAGAACTTATCTCCAGTGTTGAATATGGAGGAGCTGTTGTATGTTATAGGGCTGTTTTCTCTTCAAAAGCCCTGGGAAACTGACTGCCTCTCGTACAAAGATCAAACTGGGTGATGGTCCAGCAGATCAGTGATCCAGAGCCGAGTCTAGTTCTTCTGTGAACACAGAATCAAGCTTTACTACAGGTGCTAATGGCGTGGACACAAATAACCTGAGTACGGTTCTTCCTACAGGTGTGGCCAATGCGGTGACAATAGTGATAGTGGTGTGTATCGTCGCCCTGGTGGTCATGGTGGTACTTGGTGTCTACCAGCTGTACCTTACACACCTACAGGAGGACGTGGAAGCACAAGGAGGGTCCAAGAAACAGAGAGACTTGGATTTTTCGTCACTTACCATCACGGTGAACCCACTGGAGGTGAGTTACTGAAGTGTGAGGCAGTGGAGGCCTAGTGGTTCGGACTCTGTCCCTGAGATCTGAAGGTTGCAGGTTCAAGTCCCAGCCCAAGCACCACTGGGAAACCCCTGAGCAAGGTGCCGCCCCCCTCCCCGGGCACGTGTGTGATTGGATAAATGCAGAGGTGGTTACCACCCCTTATACAATCAGAACAGTTCACTTTTACATGTATCATTCTTAAAGTAACGATGAAAATTGGCTGTTTTAATATATAATTAAGTAGATCCAAGGCTTCATTTTCTCCCTTTTTTTCTTTCCTCTCTCTCTCTTTCTTTTTTTTCACCTCTTCTTCTTAATTTACTCTATTACTTATTTATTTATTTATTTATTTTTACATAAAAAAAATTATTTTTCTTGTGGGGGGGGTGGATGAGGAGAACGGGAAGGTTATATGTGGGTGTGTAGGTGTGTATATATGGGTACTTATATGTAGGTATGCATGTGGATATATATGTATGTATATACGGTATTTACACAAAGGAAGGGGAAAAAAAAGTTTTGCATTGTTATATTGTACCTGTTTGTTGAAGCCTGGCAATAAAAAACATAAAACAAAAAAAAGAAAATGGGCTGGTTAGCCACACCCACTTCCTTTTGAAATTCAAGCCAAATTCATGTGGAACTTAAACGCGTACAAATTTTGCAGCAAGACTCAAAATGCTACATAACATCAATTACATAAGTTTGGAGACACATTGCTTCCTACTGTATGTTTTTCTCCAATGAAGTAAGAACAGTATAGTCAAAAGTGTTGCTACGTCAGAACAGCCAATCAGCCATAACATTAACACCACTGACAGGTGAAGTGAATGACATTGACTGAATAACTATTTTTATTTTATAGTTAAATTTTATATACATAATAAACGTTGTATATACATATATACGTAATATACGTTGAATATCTATGGCGCATTCCCGAATGTCGCTCAACATACGAAAATAAATATGTCCTGGGTTTGATCCCTGTGTCGGCAGGGAGTGTAGCTCCCCTGGGTTTGTGTGGGTTTCTCCAGTTTCCTCCCACTGTCATTAGCTTGTGGTTTAGGTTGACTGACTACTCTACATTCAAAGGTGTCAGTGTATGATTGGTTGTCTGTGTCCGTGCTGCCCCGTGATGGCTTGGTCTCCTGTCCAGGATGCACCCGTGATTAGCAGGGATTGGCTCCAGCTTCCCCTCGACTGGAGAATGAATGAATAATCATCATCATTGAAAAGAAAACCGATTTGAAGGCAGAAAGGGAAGAGTAGTGATGGAGAGACTGAGGAGGAAAATTCCAATTTGGGACTGAAGGGTAGAGGAACGTCCAATAGCTGTTTCGCCAACACTGGGAGCACTTATGCAACCTTGGGCAGGTGGTGTTAATGTTATGGCTGATTGTTGTAGCTTTACTCAGCTTCAGGTCGATCAAAGAGTTTCTTGTTGTTTCCCGTGGTCCCATCATTTTCTGCAACCAACCAATGAAAACCTCTCATTTCCTCTCATGTCTGCTCAGTCATGTTTACACTGACCCCTTTGTGTGGTGTGTGTGGTGTGTGTTGTGTGTGTGGTGCGTCCCGAAGAGCATCGAGGAGCTGCAACCTGCAGACGAATTGACCGAGGAAGAAGTGGAAGAGGAGGACGAGGAGGAGGAAGAGGACGACTTCACCAGCAGTGAGTCGGACAGAGAGGAGGACGGACCCACAGCTCCCAGGATGCAGTCACAGACAAAAATGCCGAGCAAGATCCAGTGGCCAAATCAAACACAGCACTGCTGAGAACCCGTGCACTCTCCAGAACACACCACACACACCGCACACACCACACACACCACACACACCGCCTGTAAGGATTTACAGGTTGATGTCCATACAAGAAAAAAAAGATCCACTAAGCAGAATTTCCCCCAAAAATGTGATGAAATATTTTTTTTTTAAAGTAAAAATCATACCATCACTGGTGCAAAATGATCTACCAATAGGAAAAGACGTTTTTAACCAAATTACTTAAAGGGCCCATATTGTGGAAAACCAGCCATGCTTTGTTTTTATGACTTCTGCCCCTTCCTGTCGCAAGCAGCAGTCCACCCCTAGCGCCGGGGAGGCATCACTTTAACAAGAACTCTAATCAATTATATAAAAAAAAATTAAATTAAAACTCTCCAGTCCATTTATGTCAACTAAGCAGCAAAAACAAACTGTTTTGAATTAATTTACCTAAACATTTACCAAATAAACCTGTTCAGTCTACAGCAGGGGTGTGCCCAAACCGAGCTACTTTTAAAATGACCAAATTAAAATAAATAAATAAAAATTAATTAACTAATTAATTAAATAAATAAATATATACAGAGCGTCCTTGACTTATGACGTACTCCACTTACAAATTTTAACGCAAGTCGAAACCTCTTATTCGTTTTTGCACTGGGGCCGATTTTCTGTTAGTTCCACCAGAGGGAGACATTCATCCACCTGAGGCTCTGTATTGTATTTTTTTTATCATTTTATTAAAGTTACTTTCATTTTAATTTTTCACACCATTAAAAAAGGGGGTTAGGGGCAGTGTTGTAACCATGAATAATCATAAGTCGAGTACATCATAAGTCACGGACCCCCTGTATATATAAATATATTTGAAACAACAAACAGTGGGGATGAATAATAGGCTAACATGCTTTTTTAAATGACATGCGATCTACTTACACTTCCTGTACTGTAGTGTATTAGACTCGCGCACTTTTGTGATTGACCGGTAGATCTCGATCGACCATATTGGGCACCCCTGCTCTATAGATTAATTATAACTTGTTACACTGAAGTTAAAAGAACTGTTGCGCCCTGAAGTACTATATGATTACACACAATACAAGGCAGCCAATCAGAGAAGAGGTTAATCATTAAATTAGTTGCCGTGACAAAAACACCTACTATATTGGGCTGGAGGGTCGGTATTCGACACGGGTTGGTAATTCCCCTGGTAGTGCATGGGAATAAGCAGGTGAGCTAAACCAGGTGTGTTTAAGCAGGTAAATCGGTAAACTCTGCTGGACACTGTCCCTCCACCACCACCCCGGGCGACAGTGGTGGGCAGTGCAGAAATCCATTGTCGACTCATTGTCCAATGCCTTTTTAGAGACGTCAGACTCTACAGGCCAGAATATTTTACCCTGCAGAAAGTATATAAAGCACAGCAAGAAAATCCTGAATGTCTTCACTGATCCACTATATCTGGTTTAAGAGTGAAATTGTGCAAATTAGATTTTTCCCCTCATTGCTGAAGTATTCCTTAAAAGCTTTTCAAATCCGCCGCAAACATGACTTAGGAAAGCAGCTTGCTGAGAGGACTCGATACTCAGCGTGAGATCTGGATTAAAAATGAATGCGGCCTTTAAAGAGAAGCGCACAGTCACCGCAGGAGCTTCTGAGAGAAGTGCATGGGATTTCGTTGGCAAAGTCGCTACCACATGATCCAAAACCTGCCATCTTAGGACTCTGCTTGTGGGAGCGTTTGATCAGCTCGCTTTCGTAACGCTGAGCTGCTTTGTTCTTTGTTCTCCATCAACAAACTTTGGCGGCACACACTCACCAAGGACAGTTTTACCTGATTAGACAAACATAATGCAAACCGCGCTTCTGGAACAGTTGGGCTGTTATGTGAATTGCTATAAAAAGAAGAATCTGTGGTTTGTTAAGTCACTTCAACCTTTATTTAACTGACAAAAAGTCCAATGTTTTCACAGATCAATGGAAATTTAGTTTGTAACAAATTCAGAAACTGATGCCTGAACTATTCCTTTTAATTACACTTTCTGATCTTTTGGGAGCTGAGGATACTAATTGTTGCAGTTTTCCATACTTGCTTGATACAAGAATTCAGCTGCTCAATGTCTATGGTCACCCTTGTCTGATGTTCTTCACTCTGTATCATTGTCAGGTTAATGAGGCCTGGCATTACGATGCTGAGATCCATGGACCTCAAAATCGACAACGCTGTGATGGCAACATGTATCTCCTAAAAATCCCAACATGGGCACTGATGCCACCCCCCAAATACCAAGATGTTGGTCTTTCTGCCAACAGTCTAAATTAGGGGAGTGACAAAGTATCGTCGCCCTTGCTCATGCGATACGATAACCGATACACCAATGGCAATATTGATGCTTTAATGAATAAACATTCTCTGCCAATTTGACTCACTGGTGTCGCCACTTCTTCTCTCCTCTGGGTGGCGTTGCTCGACTGAGTGCAGGACACTTGGGTGAAAGCTGAAGAACTTCTAAACAGGTAGATATTAGAGAAAACTTGGCTGAGAGATGCCCCAGCCACATTTAAATCTAAAGTCTGACTTTGGGTTTTTGGAACATTGAAGGAACGATGGACAATGCTTCAAGGGAACTCTGTCACATCGCTTGGGAGCTTCTTTGAAAAAGGGGGAAAGACCCAGTAATCCAAAAGAGTGCCCCCACTAATATCCAGTGTTTGCTGAATTGTCCTTAACAATCATTTAGATCAGACAGTGTAACGTCCCATAATTCGTCTGGTATACAACTAGTTAAAACTAGTGCACTCTCGTGGAAGGCATGTTTCATGGGGAGCATGACTATGTAGTTTCTGGCATGGGAAAAAGGTGGAAAGCGTTGCTTTCTGGGAATTGTAGTTTGGTTGGTAGCATGATGCTAGCGCAACTTGCCAAATGACAAAGGTGAACAGAAGTGAAGCTGTGAAGCTGAAGTAGCAGTTTCCCTGGGCGGTCGCAAATGTGGCTAGGAGCACCACTGTTGCCACCTGTACCTTAATTAACATTGGTCAATCTGGGAGGTCAACGTCACTCCACACAACAGAGAAAATAACGTGCGGTGTTGTTGGGTTTTCCACCAATCACTGTTAATCTGAGTGTTGCCTACAACTCAAAGCATCTAGCCAAGTGTCTAAGACGTTTTTGGAAGATTAGAGTCTAGAACAGTGGTCCCCAACCACTGGGACGCAGACCAGTACCGGTCCATGGAGCACTGTTATTTTAAAAATACAATCTCAATACGTAGCATCTAAGTGTGTTAGAGACTCAACTTTGCCGGTATTCTGGATGAAAGTCATGGCAGAAAACCCTGAGATCACCACAACAGCACTGAAAACCTATTCTGAAAGGAACTTTTACGCGTTACCATAGCGACCAGATCGTGTAAGGGGCAGTTACTCTGATTGTTGTTAGTGCATTTCAGAAAGACGCTGCTAATAAAGTTACATAATTACACAGTCGATTCACATTCCTTATTATATTTACAAAATACCACAATTTGTTTTGGTCACATCATTTTATTTTGTTGTTTTTATCTGCGACACCTTAAATGCCGTTCCGCGAAAATATTGTCATTATATTATATTATATGACATTAAACCGGTCTGTGGCGCAAAAAAGGTTGGAGACCTCTGGACTAGAAGATACTACAACTTAAACTGTGCATCAACACAGTTTAAACAAGGGGTTTCTAATATTGTGGCCAACAATTGTAAATGCCAGTTGGGAAATCAGCCACTAGGGGGTGAACTTTATTCTTAGTGGATCTTTGAGCAAAGACACACACACACACACACACACACACACACACACACACACACACACACACAGACAAACTGTACATACATTAGAGACTCCTGCCTGTAATTTTGACTCCTTTTGTGATAACGTTTGGTGGAAAACCAGAACCACCGTACCAGCTTTTTCCCAACTCCCCCTTTTCCATTCTCCTTCTGGCTGGAGGGCGGAGCCTCGGACGTGAGCCAAAAGCCTGGTCATTGTTACAGAAATCAGTTCCCGCTATGACGGCTGCTTTGCTAACAAAAATCCACTGCTTGTCCAGCAGGTGGCGCTGTAGCTGAGAGCCAGTGACTCTTATGCAAGAAAAACATCGGAATGCGGGGACGTGTATCCATTTCTCTGTCCAGTGGCATCTGAGCGACCTAATCCCCAACTACACAAAATACATTAACACCAATCAGCCGTAACATTACCCCCACTGACGCAGTGAACAGTCAGTGCTTGAAGTTGATGTGCTAGAAGCAGGAGCGTGACTGTCGTAATGCCATGGCTAGAGCATCTCCAAAACAGCAGGTTAATGTAGAGCGTTCCAGGTGGCCGGGCCCCCTGAGGCTCATTGATGCACGTGGGGAATGAAGGCTAGCCTGTCTGGTCCGATCCCAAAGCGGAGCTCCTGTTGTGTACAACGTTAACGATGGGCCTACACAACATTAGGCAGGTGGTGCTAATGTTATGGCTGGTTGAATCCCTTTATTGAGGCAGTACTGAGTGGACGGTCGGGGTATCCTAGGTTGATGGGCGCTTCCTCCTCCTGCATTGAAGATGTGAAACGTTTGTCCTGTCCAGACTCCACTCACTCGGTGACCTCTTCCATCTCCCACACAACGGGGAGCAAGTCGACGCCCAAACCCCCAGAAGTGAACTGACAACGTGAGCCTGTCTGTGTGGAACGTTCTAACTGCCCGCATTTCTAGAGATCCTAAAGTACGTGATTGAGGAAAACGTCATTTTTCGTGCTGTCGTCGTCGTCGTTGTCATTTTCGTCGTCTATGTTGTTCAGAAACTCAACCTTTTTCTGGGGTGAGCGGTAGAAGTGTAGCTGCATTGCTTTCGTCTTCATATATTATGTCACTGTCCATGAACCTGCCTGCTGAGGCCTTCCATACTCTCTTATACACCTCGCACGACCTCTCTCTCTCTCTCTCTCTCTCTCTCTCTCTCCCTCTCTCTCTGTATATATATATATATATATGAGAGAAAGAGAGAGAGAGAGAGAGAGAGAGAGAGAGAAAGAGAGAGAGAGAGAGAGAGAGAGGCTAATGGAGTATAAAGGGACGTGGGGCTCATTTCTGTACTGACTGTTGCAGGTCGTATGTGTGTTGTGTCCTTGAAGGGGATGAAGACCAGACTAGAGTTGAGATCAATATTTTTATTCTCTTTTTTAAATGTACACTCGCTCCCTCTTTTGGTGGTGACTGCTGACGTTTCTGTCCATAGGTCAATAAAGATTTTTTTTGGAGAGTCTGGCGTCTGTATTTAATACTCCCCCCAAAATAAAAGGGGTTTCTTCAACCTGTGTGGAAGTAGGGAATATATTTGGTCAGACAGCGTCCTCTGGTGGTAGTGTTTTTATTTTTTATATTAGCACTAATCATTGATTTTTTTAATAAAATATGTGTAATGTTTAACTTTCAGGTATTTATTACAGCTTATATGTTGCTAGTTTCTAATAATAATAATAATATTAATAATAATAATAATAATAAAAATAATAAAACACCCATTTTAGCAACTTGAGGAAATGTTTATTATTAAAATATATTTATTAATAACTAGTATAAATGTAATAGTCTTAACATTAGTTATTATTATTAGTTATTTTTAATATTTTCTATATAAATTATATAACGCTAACAATTTCTCACAAGTTAATTTAACATTGAGAAAAAAAACAAATGCTCAGTTAGTAGTAGTAGCAGTAGTATAAAAAGATATATTTAATTAGCACATTAATAATTAGTATTATTAATATTAGCATTTCCACATTACATGTATTAAATAATGATAGATATCTGATTCACAGATTTAAAGCAGAAACTCACCACTAATTAATGTGGTTGAGGGTGGGGGCTAATAAACTGCAGCAACAGGTGGGCAACAGTCGAACTACACCTTTACAGTGGAGCTGACAGGAGAAAAGAGCTCATAACAAGGCCAGTGAGTGAGGGACTGCCCGCCCTCTGTGTGTGTTTATGGGACTCGCTCATTCCCAGCCCATCTTGACTGCAGGTGTGGTCAGATCAGGCGGTCAGGTCGAGGCTGTGGATTGGCTCCATCTTCATATCAGTATATGTTCTCAGTTTCTCAACGGCCAATAACGCTCCACCTCCAGGGTGACTCACTAAAGTGATAAGACCAAGAAGTGGGACAGAACATCTGACCTACTGACAGATCCCTCCATAACCTTCCAGCTGTGTAAGGAAACTGTAAAGCTGTAGAGGATTCAGCCACAAGGGGGCAGTGTAGAAGTTTTCTTAGTCCTTTATTGACTAGTTTTTGTGTGTTGTTATTGTGGACAGTGTCAACCACGGGATGATGGGTTACAAATCACTTAAAGGCCTAAAAGAGAATTACACTCATTTTTCAAAATTACAGCATGACGGAAAATGTTGCCTAAAGCTTAAAGAACACAATATCTCAATCATTACCGTATTTCCCCAACAATAGTCCGTCCCACATTATAGGCCGCCCCATTCTAGAAGCAGAAAATGCTCATTTATGTTTAAGCCATTATGTTATTAGACACAGCGTGAATTACCAATCTGACGTAAAATTGATCAAATTTGGAACTTACAGATATCATGCCACAACGCAGCAGAATTTAAGCTCCACACATCGTCTGCAATATCGGAGATGAACGCTTCCAACATCAGTGACAGCAACGCAGAACAGGTTGCAATTGATGTTTAAGGGTTTAATTCGAAGAAAGCTACGCCTAATAATTTTTGCATTTCAATGTTGCTAATTTTATACTGAAGAATTTACATGTAGACGAATGACTGACATCTCTGTACTGCAGCGCCATTCACAGCAGGTAGAATAAGTATGTGCCGCGTCAGCATTTTTATCAGTAAGGGCATTTCTAGGTGGCTATTGACACAAAATTTGCACTACATGTCAATATCAACTCATGTGTTTCATTCATGCAAAAACATCTAAACATTTAAGACCATAAATTGTGTAATAAAGTGAAAAGACACTAGGGAAAAGTATTGAACACATGAAGATAACAAGGTCCAAAATGGCATAGAAAGTCAGGAGATCACCCCAAAATCAGCTCTTGAGAGAGAAACCCTGCCCCCTATCAGTACTAATTGATATCAGCTGTTTTAGTCCTAATTGATGCCTATAAAGGCTTCTCATTACCCAGGAGGCACAGGAAAGACTTCATGACGGGTAATAGCAAAGAACTCTCCCAAGATCTTTCTAATGTTATCGTTGAAAAGCGTTCTAATGGGAATGGTTATACAGAATTTCCAGAATTCTGAATGTTCCTGTGAGCACTGTGGGGCCATTATCCAGAAATGGAAAGAACATCAGTTCACCAAAAATGGGCCAAGATCAGGTGCTCCATGTAAGATTCCTGTCCGAGGAGTCCAAAGAATAATTAGGAGAGTTCTCCAAGAGCCAAGAACCACTCAGGCAGAATTTCAGAAAGACCTTGCATCAGCAGGTAGGCCTACTGTTGCTTCAAAGAAAACTGTAAGCAATGCACTGAACTACTTAAATGAGTTTAGATGTCTTTGCATTAAATAAATACTTGAGTTGATATTGACATGTGGTGCAAATTTTGTATCAATAGCCACTTAGAAATACCCTTACTGATAAAAATGCTGACGTGTCAAATACTTATTCTCCTTGCTGGAAGGTGACGAAGCAGTGCAGACCCGTTTTCCGGTATCAAAAAAAAGATTTTCTTCTTCTTCTCTCTTATTTATCTTCAAATTCATTCATCATATTAGGCAGAATATGACAACCAGATTGTGAGGTTATACTTAGTAAAGCTAATCATATGCTGCATTTAGACAAGATTAACTGCTTTTATTTTGCAATACACAAGACTAGCATGACGGCTAGGCTAACTGCTAACTGATGCTAGCTCTGGCAAACAACTTGTTTTTTTCCAGTTGAAGGTGGAGGTAAGCAATGGTGCTTTACATGTTCCGGGTTTCATACCGACCCGTCACTGATCAATCTTTGCTTTTCTGTTTGCTGCAGTCATCATTTGGGGATGTCGTCTTTTTGTACTGAATTATACTTTTAGCGAATGCATTGTCATGTTTTTTGGCTGATCTGTCTTAAAGGCACATTCTTAAAATATTGTTTCTAAGGCCTAAGGAGAAATTATGGAAAAACAAGGTGTTCTGTGGTATCTGGCACTCTACCATTAGCAGCAGATCCTTTAAGTCCTACAAGCTCCTTGAAGGATCAGACTAGTTTGTCCAGTACATCCCACAGATGCTTGATTGGACTGGGATCTACTGAATTTGGAGAACGACTCTTTGTTGTTCCTCAGACCGTTCCTAAACAATATCTGCAGTGTTATGCTGCTGAAAGAAGCCACTGCCGTTACAGAACACCTTCACCATGAGGGGTCTGCAACCAGGTATAGGCTGGTAAAACTTGTCAAAGTAACATCAAAATGAAATGACATTCCTCCCATAATGCATCCAGGTACTATGTCTTCTCCAGGACACCACGAAGGTCTGGTGCACTGTTTGTTCACTTCTGTTAGATCAGATCAGATCAGGCTAGGCATGCTTCCCTCACAAGCATAAATTCCCGCTGTCGGTGCACCAGCTGTCCTTCCTCGGATCCCTTTTTTAAGTACCAACGACTGAAGACCATGGAGAACTCCACAGGACCTGCTGCTCTGGAGATGCTCTAGCCATCACAATAAGGCCCTCAGATCCTTACGCTCCATCAGCTTCAAGAACTGACTATTGGCTTGCTGTCCAATACTGTATATCCCACATTTCTCTTTAAAGGTGCCTAACAAATAACCAAGAGAGAGAAAATACCGTCAAGTCATGAGAACTGACCTTTAACAGTACAGCTATAATCTTACCAAATCTTGCTCCTTCCAACACATCAGCTTATAAAAACTGACCGTTCTGTTCTATAAACACCCCCTCCCGACAGGTGCCTGTGGCTGATCAGTGTAAGTGGAACTTGAGGATGTGTGTCCTGCTTGGGGGGAAAATATAATGATAAAAGCAAAGTGTTTGGGTTGTGTGCATTTTTATTCACATTTACAAAGAGTTTAAAAATCATCTGGGAACAGTGTCCCTTCCCGTCCTGTGTGCTGAACACAGGCACATCTCGAAAAAGGGTAAAATCCTATTTTAAAAAACCCACACGCAACAATCTGAAAACGTGATCCGCATTTGGAGCAACAGTTCATCATAGGCACAAACAAGGATCACCCTCAAACTCCGGGATAAAAGACGAGAAAGCGTCTTAGAAATAACATAAAAGGCCTCGGACACTGAAGGTGCATGGTAGAAAAGGCTGAATTTGAATAAAAGGAACATGATAACATAAAAAAAGACAAAAGCCAGCATCCAGCAATTAGCACAATGCTAAGTGGTAGCTATACAGTAAATGACTGTAAATGATTTCCATCCCTTTTAGTAGCATCAGCTTTCTGGATTGAGCTATTACTGAAAATATGTGTAGTGTTGGGTACAGAAATAACCAGTCATTCTTTCCAAACACACACACACACACAGTCCACCCATGCCAAAATCACAAGCTACCATCTGTTGTGCTATTGAGGGTGGAGGCACACATTAAAAAACATCCGAACACACGCAGATACTTTATCCAGCTAATCCATGCAGCTAGTCTGCTGTAGAGTAAGTCTGGACATGGTGGCTACAGACAGGTCGCTTCCATTTTGCTGCTGTAGAGCGTTCGCTGTCATGGCTTGAGGTCACTGGTGGTGCTGTAGGTAGAAACTGGTGCTGCGACTCCATCACTGGTACTGCAGGTAGTTCTTGAGTGTCTGGGGTAGAGGCAGGTTTTCAATGTGGTGGATACGATGGCGACCCAGAGCCTGTCTGGCTGCTCTCCTGCACAGTTCCATCAGCGGCAGAGGCTCGGCTGCGGAAAGACAAAATATCGGTAAATAATTGATGACTTAGACCATTGGGCCATAAACATACTGAGCACAAGCAAACGAAGCCCAAAGGAGAACTCCTGGTTTGCAAACAGGGTTTTTGTACTGTACCATCATGCGTTCTGCTTCTGAACAACTTACGGTCAAGACCATTGATGTAGGTCATGGTGACCTCACAGTGACCCCACACAGAACTGACGATCGGGTACAGCTCCATCCCTTTCAGCCCGCGAAAGGCCACGCCCAGGAAGCGTCCATCCGCGCAGAATCCCAGCGTTCCCTCATCCATGTCCAACACCACTAGCACCTCCTCCGGCACTGAGAACACTCCATCATCATCATCATCATCCTCGGCCTGTGGGAATGAAGGTGCCGGTCCAGTTTGGCTTTTCCGGTCATGGTAAAGTTTTCCCCGGCCCAAATCCCACCCCCAGGATTCCGCATCGCTCCCGACTAGCGCAGTGTAACCCACCGCGTGCAGCGGTGCCAGAGACGTTGCAACCCCTACTACTGCGTGAGTGCCACGCTGGCGGACCGGCCAGCGGATGGTCCAGACATGAAGGCCACGGGAAAACCCTACTTTCCCTCGAACGCAGTCCGTACTTTGAGCCACCGGGTGCCGATGGAAAGTCAGCTTGTCTTCGTCTTTAATGAACAAGTTAAGCGAGCGGTCACTGGGGTTCCAGGAGTATTGGACCTGGCTGGCCCCGCCTACTGGAGGCATGTCTAGAAGGAGCTCTAGACGGGGCGGCAGTGGGCAACCGAGGCCCCGGATAGGCAGGAACGAAGGACGGTATGCCAAAGTGACGCCCGGGCCCCCGCGCTCCTCCTCCGTTGCTGATTTCACCACCGCCGAAAGCCTCTGCCCCATTACGGCCCAACCACGGGCATCACACAGCTATACTGGGGTTACACTCATGAGCGGGAAGGGATCGGCCAATCAGGAGCAGGAGATCTGCCTCATGAGGACTGATGAAGGTCTGTTGAAGAGAAAAGAAAGGGATTAACACACAAAGTCGTCCCAGGACAAAACAACAGTAAGCCTGTGGACAAATCCGAAAATATGACAAACCAAAAAAAATAATAATCAGTGGTGTACTGCTAGATGTTCATCTAAATTACAAAATCCCATCCCTTCAGACCAGTCAGAACATGCTCTATGGCATTTCCTGTCACGCCTCATTTCGCTGATGGACACGAAGAAGTTAATGGAGTGATCCACATCAAAAGAAACCGTCAAAAAAGGTTCTGAACTCTGAGGATTCTGCCGCACTACTGTATGCAGCTGGAACTACCAGATTCTTTTGTGACTACCAGAAGAGCTGCACATTTCCCACAAATCCATTCTGATGACCACATTTTCCATAAAACTCTTTTGAAACCAGTCTGACTCATCATCCCAGCTGCTCCTGTTGCAAAGCCTCCAACCAAGCAGCGTAAACACGCACTCGCTTTCACTTCACAAGAGAAAATACACAGTATTATGCAACTCTGAAATGAGCGGGATTCATTATTCCGCCTGTCTAGGTGTAAACACTCTGCACAGCTCAAGGAAGCAGACGGGAGAAAACCTTTTGAAGCTGTCGGCACCTAGCTCGCTCCGGAAAGGAGAGAAAAATGTATCCTAGGTGCAAAAAGGAATGAGTGAGGGGAGAATGGGTTGCTAAGAAGAGCGGGAGACGGCAAGAGACAGAGAGAGAGCGAATATGAAAGTTTCTTGTTAAAATATGGAGCCGTAAAGCTGTTACTGACATCCCTTCTTGATAAAAATAAAGCATGGACAGCGCGCTAAACGATGGGAATGGGTTGTAATAGCAGTTAGTAGAGTGTGGAAATGAATCAGGCCATAACTCAGTGGTGGGAGTGAGATAATTAAGATGTTCCCCTACCTAAATATCTCACAGACTTCATCACAATTTAACTTGTTCCCACACATTGCTTACTCATAGCCATAGCTTAATTATCTTGATCCCACACATTGCTTACTCATGGCCATGGCTTAATTATCTTGTTCCCACACATTGCTTACTCATGGCCATGGCTTAATTATCTTGTTCCCACACATTGCTTACTCATGGCCATGGCTTAATTATCTTGTTCCCACACATTGCTTACTCATGGCCGTGTCTTAATTATCTTGCTTCCACATGGTACAAATTATGGCCATGGCCGAATTATCTTTTTCCAACAAGTTGTTAACTGGCTATGGCTTAATTATCTTATTCCAACTTGCTAGTTGTGGTCACAGCTTAATTATCTCATGCCCACTCATTACTAAATCGTAGTCATGGTTTGATTATCTTGTTCCTGCATTACAAAATCACAGCCATGTCTTAATTTTCTGGATCCTACACATTGCTAAATCATGCCAAGGGATAATTATCTTGTTCCCACATGGTACAAAATCATGAATATGGCTTAATTATCTTGTCCCCACCAAGGTTATAATAGTATAATAAAAATAATGAAAAAATGGAATTTTTCATTAGTTTTAGTTTTTATTTCGTTTTGACTTTTTGTTTTCAAATTCAGTTAGTTTTAGTTAGTTTTTAGA
>JBBIGC010165642.1:0-16111 GCA_037576955.1 Lepidarchus adonis
AGTGTTGTCAGCTTGCAGTTTCCACAGTGAGAAATGTAATTAAGAGATGGCAGTTCAGAGGAACTGTGGAGGTCAAGGTGAGATCTGAAATACCAAGAAAACTCCTGGAGAGAACTGCTCGTATGCTGGTCAGAAAGACAAATCAAAATCCCCATTTGACTACAAATCCCCAAAAACCTACCGGAAGATTAAGCAGACTCAGAAGTGGTGGTGCACTGTTCCACTGTTCTTCGTCAGAAGTGTGCAACAGAACATCTGCAGAAGCCTAATGCATTTTGGAAACAAGTGCTGTGGACTGATGAAATTAAAATAAAAATTATGCCTTAAAAGATAATTAAACATGATCCTAAACATACCTCAATATCCACCATGGTTTTGGAATAGCCATCACAGTCCCCATTAAACATCATTGAAAATTTGTGGGTAGAGCTTAAAAGAGTTGTGTATGCAAGACGACCAAAGAATATTACAGAACTAAAAGCCTTTTGCAAGGAAGAATGGGAGTAAATCCCAAGTACACGAACTGAAAGACTTTTAGCTCTAAAAAGTGTTTTCAAGCTGTGATATCTGCCAGAGGAGGTGTTACTAAGTACTGATTATGTAGGGTGCCCAAATTTTAGCACAGTGCCTTATTCATGTTTTTGTTCAATGTATGACATAAAAAGTAACTATGTATCAATGTTTGCTGAGAATATTGTGCCTTTTTATCCATGTCCCAAAAAGACTGTTTACATCTTTTAAATTACAAAATTACCAGAGTCTGTTATTTATCCAGGGGTGCCCAAACTTTATCACAAGACTGTAATTCAAGCTGTTAAACTGACAAATAATAAGGCTGCCGTTTGAAGGGGATATTCAAAAATGTAATGCTGTGCTTACAGAATAAAGAAATAAAGCTTCAGAGTGGCGCATTGCTTGCTTTTGTTTGATTCCCAGTAATACCACAGCTGTCCATGTTCTGGTTCCCTATGACCAAAACACTCTTTTTAAGAAGGACCATTTATTCTCTCACTACTTTCAGAGTGATGTTTACCAATACCACTGCATGGGCATTTTTACATAGTTGGGCAGACAGCACTGTTCTTCAGATGTGTTTAGATTTTCTTACAACTAAGACGTTTGTGATCAAAGGCTTGAACACACTGGTGGCTGCCTGCAGGCTTGGTAAAAGCATGTTAGTTCCAGCTTGGTAGCTATTGTACAAGGTATTGGGCATTGGAAACTTAATAGAATTGTGAAGAAAACGGTGTGAAAGAAAATATACACAAGATTTTTCTGGAAAACCGTGTGGAATGCAGGAGGAAAGCAGTAACACACTGCCGAGCATTACAGATCTGAAGATGCATTTGCAACAGTTTCACCTGGAGAAGGTAAGAAACTCTTAATATTTTTAGACTTTTAGGATTTAATTTGAATGAATATTTGAGCCAACAATGAATGTTTTTTTGTTTTAAATATTAGGGGTTTGAATTGCCACAGTACAATACTATCACAATTTTGGGTTTTGATATATTATTGTAATGGTTAGAATTGAAAGTTTTATGTATAGAAAGTTTTGCAGCATTTTTGACAACTTTGACTTCCAAATTGCGCTGTGATGAAACATTTTTATTTATACATTTTATTATAAATAAAACATACATTTTATTTAAAGGCACCTTTTGAGCAGCCAAGGACACTGTACAGTAAAAAAAAGTGCATTCATAATTACAGCTGTCAAAAATAGAGATTACAGTGAAGTTTAAAAACATGGGTTTAAGTGCTAATCTGAAGTGGGAAAGAGAATAAATGTTTCTGTGGTCGAGTGGCAGAGTATTCCAAAGCCGAGGAGCAAAGCGGCTGAAAGCTCTATACTGCTGGTGGTGAGACGGGCAGAGGGGACAGTTAGATGAATGGACAGGAGTGATCTGAGGTTGCGAGAGGGTATTGCAACATGGAGGAGGTCAGACAAATATAGAGGGGCAAGGTTGTGAATGGCCTTAAGGGTTAACAGCTGGATTTTGAAATAAATGTGGAACTTGACCGGGAGCCAGTGTAGCTGCTGCAGGATGGGAGTATTGTGGTGGGTAGAGGGGGTTCTGGTGATTGTGAGCAGCTGGAATTTGGACCAGTTGAAGCTTATGAAGAGTTTTGTGAGTGGGACCAAAGAGGAGAGAATTGCTATAATCCAGATAAGAAGTCTGTGAACGAGGATAGCAGTAGTAGTAAGGGATGGAGACTCAAGAACTTCTTGTGTAGTAGACATATTTATCAAAATAAAAGTATATAAAATAAATAAACCATTAAACAAATATTGATATATCAGAATAGCATTGTTGTATTGTACTGTATTCTTTTTCCTCTCACATCTACTACATATGGTGAATCTTATTTTAAATGCGTTTTGCTTTTAAAATGTTTTAATTACTATGCAAATTGTGATTAGTAAAATTTTATTTGTCGGTTTTGTTGTGAAATTGTTGCATTTGATTAAGTCAAGTTTTCTTCTTTCAGATTCCCTATTCAGACAAGTGATAAACAGTGTGAACAGTGGAAGGGATGAAAAGGCAGCATGTCCCCATCTGCCCTGACAGCTGTAGTACGAGTTGTATACCCAAAGCAATATTTTGTATGTAACACTAATTACAACAGATTGATTTTAGCATTGATCAGGTTTTGATCATAGTAATTATTGGTTTTCTTACATTGTAATTTTGACAAAAATATTTTAGGAAACCTTTAAACACCCGATAAGACTAAATTTTGACATTTATTACAGTTACAGCTAGGTTTGTTAGCCTGTTGTCAAATGTGGCTGTTGACGCATGTTTTATTTTATGGTTTTCTTATTAGTGCATATTTGGGAAGTTGTTCTTTCAGTAATTAATTTAACATGAATAAAGATTATTTTTTCTCCTTGTGGGTTGTCCAACGGTTTTAATATTTTACATTTAGAGAAACTTTAACAGCCTCCTGCTTGAATTTTGGTTACCTTTTTTATTTAGTTTAACCAAATTAATGATGACCAAAACATAAGATTTCTGTTCAAATGTCCTTGCAGTGATATAAAAATATATTTTTATAATGGTGATTAGGAAAGATGGTGAACTGCATGTCTCTTGTCCCTTTTCCAATATAGTTGGCACCTGATTTGGTGCCTAAATGTTAAATGTTTGCATGTCACATTCAGTCCTGAAGAAGTATGATTATGATATCAATCACAGTCAAACCCTGATATCTCACCCTATTGGTCTGGGCCCTAAACCTTAAACAGATTAGTGACGTTTCTTTGAAACCCATTTTTTGACGGCCCATTTTTTTTGACAGATTTTCAAAGTTAAAGCTTTTAAATATAAAAATAAGAAATAATGATGTAAAAATTACATGTTAATGTTGTGCGCAATTCCTAACGGGCTGATGAAAAGCAGTAAAAACGTCCACAATTTCCTACTGTGTCTTTGTCAAGTTATTGCCACTATAGATGCAAATTTCCTTTTAGTTTAAATTTATTTTTACTCTAATAGTCAGACTTGCACTGAATCGTAGCTACCTGTAGCTTCTGTAATAAATGTCAGACCGAAATTAAAATGTGAAATGCAACTAGTCATACTTGCCGAGGTGGACCGTAGCCAGGTGGACCAACTAACCAGCCGGCAGTCAAACAGCGGGGTTTCCTGTCTTGACTGATGGTCCACACACCAAGCAGTCTGAGGATGCTTTGGTGATAGGTCCATCATATATACATCATCCACCAAACAGCAGCAGCAGCCACCAACCTACAGAATTAACATAACTGACCGTGTTCTGTGCTACAGCATTATCACAACCCCAAGTTTGGTGAGCTATAGATGGTGAAATGCATACACCTGACACTTTGCATGTTGTGGCAAGGGTGAGGGGTAACGAGATAAATAACATGGAAGCAAATCTGCTCTGGAGCTTTTCGTGGCGAGAGATGAGATTGTCGAGATAACGGGGCGAGCTAACAGGGTTTGACAGTAAAATAAGTAGCATGACCTTAAAGTATGATCATGACTTTACAGTAAATTATGTGTCCAAATCAATCCTGCCAACAGTTCCGCATGTAATAAACCATGCCTTTAACAGATTGTGTTTTCTGTTTGATTGTTTGACTTTTATCTCTTTAAAATCTTTCTTTCTTATCTTTTTATCTTTCAGAAACCAGTAATGAGAAACAATGAATCAAAGGTCAAAAAGGCCAGAGCAGAAGGCCATACCCCCTTTCAGTCGCACGAGAGGGAACGAGCTTTAGCCTGTGAGGAGCAGAAGAGGCTTCCATGTAACAAAATGCAGAGAAATGTCTCACCTGTGGTAAGAACAGTGCTGAAATCATCTTATTACCATCCTATTTCAGGAAAGAGCTTTGTTGTAGAGCAGAGATATTACTTAGCTATAGCTTTTCTTTTTGTAAGTAATTAAAAGGAAACTTTCTGTTTTGTTCATAGTACAAGTGCAAATTGAGCATTCTTTGAGTAAACATACAAACCCATTGCTGGTGAAGTTTTACACCGACCAGTTGTAAATATGAACAAATTTGAAGGGAATCCCTGCAACATAAGTGCAAAAAAAACAAGTTAGGACAAAGGCTTGTGAACTAGTATTACTTCACCTTTTTTTAATTACATTTGGAAAATGAGGCTACTAATTGTAGCAGTTTTGTAATTAGATTTTCTGCTCGTTCTTGTTTGATACAAGACTTTAAAAGGATTCTTCTATCCATGATCCCAGAGAACCTGCCAGTGTTTCAGAACTGACGTATTTCTCCAGATTCCCTAAAAACTGTTGTTACACACTTGTTATATGTCAGATTCAAGACCTGTTTAGATTTACAAAATACAATCAAGTTGGTCAGCCAAACCAGTCAACTTTTTCAGTTAATAAAAGGTGCAGAAGAATTTTACAAGTTGCAGATTTCTTATTATTTTGGAGTACAAAATGTTCCAGTTTTTCTGAGAATGTGTTTTTTTGTGTACATATGACTTATAATTAACACCTGCTCAGAAAATGCTATGTTGTATTTGTTAAAAAAAATTAAATTCTTGTTTGCATACCAAATAATGTGTGTTTTTGTCCCTTGGTACCAGAAGAAGGACAACACAAAGGATACGGATGCTGAAAACAGCAACAGTGCTAATGTAGTAAAGAAAATCTTTGCGTGCCCATACTGTGATAAAGTTTTCTCTCGTGAAGGGTGGCTGGGGCCGCATATTCGGAGTCATGATACATCACGAAAAAGTGTTTCTGTTGAAATCTTACCTGACATGTTACGAAAAAGGACTCCGCGTCCGATACCTCAGGTTGGTTTCTTTTTATTATTCACTATATACTCACAGTGCCCAGGATGGTGGCATCACAAAGACACTAGACATCTTAAGTTTTGCAAATGTATATAAATGTATGTATCTAAATATTTCCATTTTTGTTGATAATTACTAACACTGCTAATAATTAAAACATTTGATTTTGGAAAGCCAATGAGATTAAATAATAATTTGAATATTAAATCCTTTCAGCTGTCAAATAGCAGCTCAACCAGACGAAGAAGAGTCATTGAAGAGGTAAATGGAAGGTCGGACATAGGCTCTGAAAAACCAAGAAAGATTCTTAGGGCAAACGAAATCGCCGCAGAATCAAAAAGAGACTCCGAATCCAAAACGGTCAATAATGATTCTGAAAAAATGAAAAAAAATCTATCCAAAGAAATAACAGGGGAATCACAGATTATTCCTGAAGAGTCTACTGGTGAAAGAGAACGTGGTAAAAGAACAAAGAAAACATTCCCTTGTCTGGAGTGTGGCAGAGTTTATTTGCTTCCTAAATGCTTAAAAACCCACAAGAAGATTCACAAAAATGAGAAGCTGAAGGAAGAGAAGAGAAGAAAGCAGAGAATGATGGAAGATGTTGGACAAAAAGAGAGGGAAGCAGATAAGCCGACCATTATGGAGAAGGTTATGGAGAATATTGTGGAAAACAAGAAAAAGAGGAAAGCAAAACAAAAGAGGTTTCTAAAGATAAAACGCAGACTTGTTAAAAAAAGGCAAGCTAGAAACAAAGCTACACCTGGAATGGTATGTTACTCTCCTTAACTCTAGTGTAGTACAATCTGAATAAATAAAATGTTATATGAATTTTCCATACGGTCATGTGAAAAAGTTAGGACACCCTACTAATTATTTAGTTCTTTATTGAGAAATGTTCACATATTGATGTCCTTATTTATCTCTGGAACACAAAGTGATTTAATTGCATGTAAACAACAAAAATGAGCCTTTATTCATTAACAAAAATGAGTATGCTATTTTTCAGACTACGCCCGAATAGGTAGTCTTCGCTCCATTTGTCTGAAATAACCTTCCTGTAGCCGCTTACCGGTCTCTGACTTCAGTCTGAGAAATGTTTTCCCCGCTTCTCAATTAAGAATTCTTTAGGCTAAAAGATGTTTGTGGGGTTTCTTGCATGTACATGCTGTTTAAAGTCACTAATCAGCATCTCAATGGGATTAAAATCAGAGCCTTGACTCCGCCACTCCAGGAATCTCCGTTTCTTGTTTTATATTCCGTTCGTGGTGGGTTTACTGGTATGTTTTGGGTCATTGCTATGTTGCAGCGTCCCGTTCTGCTTCACCTTTGATGTTCTTAAACATGGTCTCACGTTCCTCAAGGATCTTCTAATACACAGTAGAATTCAAGGTGAATTTTATAATGGTCCGCTGGTCAGGTCCAAATCTTCAAATCGTGTCACTTCCTTCTCCATGCTTCACAGCTGGTATGAGGCTTTTTTTTCCTGGAATGCTGTATGTGGCAGATATTCTGGTCTTTGTACATGTTCTCTCTGGCAAACTTCAGTCTGGCCTAGATGTTTCTCTTGGAGAGCAAAGGTTTTCTCCTTGCACACCTCCCTTGCAAGTTCAAGTTGTGGAGTCTCTTTCTGATTGTAGAATCAAACTTTCATCAACAGTAGTGAGAGCCTGCTGTAGGTTCCAGGATGACATTTTAGGCTTTTTGGGGACTTCTTTTAGCATCATTTCATTTGGCAGTTTTTTTGAAAGTAGACTACTTGTAGTAATGGCTGATTGCATCCCTTACCAGACTTAGAGGCTGCTAGAGTCTTCTTTCTGAAGGCCTCAGACAGCCCTTTTGATGTTGGTGTTCGCTCTCACCGCAACAATGCCTGAGGTTATTCATTCATTCATTCATTCATTCATTCATCACCAGAATTACATTGCAGAAGTACATTTTACGGAAGTCATTTCTTCAGTTTTATTTGCTTTGTTGCATTACATGAATTTCCCACTATTGAGATTAAAATTGAGATTAAATATCAATTTGTCCAAGAATCTTACAAAAACACACAGGCTTTCATAGGGTGTCCTAACCTTTTTGTGTGATTGTATACGTAGTAAAGATTTTATTCGGGTATTGAATAAATTAATATGGTTGTATTTTTTTTTCATAACGTACTTAACAAGGAATTGCACTGTATATTGTATGGTTAGGAATTTTACTGAATGTGTTCGTTATTATTAAATAAATGAAGTTTATGTTTGTACATGTTCCTTTTTCTACTACACTAGAATGAGGCTAAGTCTGATATCCAGGGAGCTAAAGCCAAAACAGAAGAACCACCTAAGATGCCTAAAGGTCGGTTCATCTGCACATACTGTGGCAAAGCCTATATTAGAAGGAACTGGCTTAAAATGCACATGTATGGCCACAGGGAAGCAATGACAAAAACAAACAAAAAAGATGAAAAAAAGGAAATCGACAATGGAGAGGTATTTGGTATTACAAAGTTGTCTTTTTGTTTTTTGCTTTTCCTTTCTTCTAGTATTGATGCATATTTTTCCCACACATTTTTAGATTCTACAAGAAGGATCATCCACTGAGGATTTTACAGTTCAGAAAGAAACAGACGGAGAAAAACCATCGTATCCATGTCCCTTTTGCGATAAAGTCTTTCTACGAGGAAAACAGCTGATGTTGCACAAGCAGATCCACTCAGGCAAGAAACTATACTCCTACCGAGAACGTAAAGAACAATTTTACGGCGACCTGACAAGGCCCAGAGTTCCAGATACCTACAGCAAGGAGGTAAGAGAATTAATGATGAAACGCATGATGACCACAAAAGACTGCATGTCAGACTGACACCTTTTGAGGAATGGCTTGTCTATTTTACCTATTGCCACTAAATGTTTGACACTGTCCTCTAGGATTTGAATACTGATTATCTAATGTAAAGGTTTTTTTTTTTTTTTTAATGTTAGGAATCATCCTAAATGATTTTGTACCATCACCAGACATGTCATTTGACTATTTGAATGAAATGTATTACAGTTTTGAAATTATCAACGAGTTATCTGTTAATTGCACAATTCTAACTAGGATTTCTAGTCAGACACCGAGAACTCAAGCATCTGTGCTGGTACTTACTTTACTGGATGCTGCATTTTTAGTTTGCTGCCTGATGTAGATCACTTGCATTGTACACTGCACTTCAAAATACACTGCTCATCCAAAAAACCAAGTCACACACACATTTTGTTGGACTTCCTTTAGCTTTGATTATGGCAGACCATCACTGTGGAATCATTTTAATTAGCTTCTGCAATGTCTTAACATTTGTTTCTGTCCAAAGTTGCATAAATTTTTTTTGTCTGTGAAAATGATGTCCCATACTCCCTGAACCACTCTAACAATCTGAGCCTGATGAATCCTCCCTGACAATCCTCCCCAATCTTCCATGAAGATGATGGTTCTCCAAAATTCTTCCAGTTTTTAATAATACGTTGGACAGTTCTTAACCAAATATTAGTAGCTTCGGCAATCTCCTTTTCTTTGCTTGATGCGTGCCTACAATGTGACCCTTCTGAAACAGATTTGAACATCTTTTTCATGGCCAAAGGATGCGTTTTCTGACATGTTTTTTTTTTTTTAAATAATGAGAAGATAACTTCATCAGTTATGGATTAAAAAATAAATATGTTGCCGGCTGAAAATGATAATCTATGCCGTTATTATCCAATGGGAGGCTCTTACTTATTTGCTTTATTAAATCCAGGTGGTGACTTTTTTTTTTTTTTGGAAAGGCTGTGTATTTCTAGGTTTAGTACTGTAGAAACCAAAAACTATATTCAAACCTGGGGATGTTAGTCATCTAAATTTGAACCAATAGGCCATGAATTCTATTAGTTCAGATCTGCAAAAAAAGTGTTTGCTGTTAAAATAATAAAATAACAAGGCAGCAAGTGTCCCAGCAATTTGAAACACTTGTCATTTTAGAATTTGTTTCAAAAACTCTTCACCCAGTGGACATTACGGTACCATTTTCTATTAACAGTGCTATAACAAGTTATCTTTCGTATATGCCTTTATGCCTTCTCAATAAAGGGCTGTTTTTACCTTTAAATTGAGTGCCTTGACATCTCCATTTGTTTCATCATTTTTCCTAAACCATAATAAAGAAAGTAATTAGCACTGTTTTTTTTTTTATGTAGCGTCTTAAGAATGACTAATTGCCAACTTTCCTTCCTGCAGCCTGCAGTAGAAAGCAGTGATCAAAGAAAGAAGGATGGAATATTTGCTAGGACTAGGAATCTGGCTTCTGCAGTATCCCAAGAACACACAAGTACTACAAAGCCTTTGGAAACTGTTCAATCTGCTTCAGTTTGCACTGGCAAAAAATTCAGCCTCCTGCCTCTGAAGTCAACTGGTGCTGCTTTCAACCACCGCATGAAACTTCCAAGAACTGATTTACAGTCAGACAGCAATGTCATAAGTCTCTTCAGCTTGCAGCCTAGAATTGTTCTAGAACCAATTGTTGATGAATCCCATCACTTATCACCTGAAGAAGATTTAAGATCAGTCAATGCTGAAACTAATGACAATGAGCATCACCTAATCGCAAACTCAGAACCAATGGATGGTGCCACTGCAAATTCGGTAGACTCCGCAAGAAAGCCCCATCTTCCTCCATATGAAACCTCTAACAGTGACAACAAAAATGTTTTGTCTGGCACAATTTATACTGTAATATCTGAGACAAATGATTCAGATATTGTTTGTGTTAAGTTAGATTCAGATGGTGACTATGAAAATACCTCCCACCCTGAAAAGATGCTTGGCAGTATAGTAGACCTGCAGACCACGGATCCCCCTAAAAGCAGAATATGTCAATTTTGGAAAGAAAACCTTGGATATTCTTTGCTTAATATCAAGCAAACAACAAACAGAAATAAACTAGAAATTCCTGATGTTCCACTCACATTTGATTGTAAGAAAGGTAGGACTGATCAAGCAGAGATTAATGACGTCAATTCTACTGACATGCTTCTAACAGCAACGCCAGACTGTATCTCATTTGAAACCAGCCCCACTGACTTGCCGCAAGGAGCTGACTCCGAGTCAGACTGTATGATCCTCTCAGATGTTGAGAGTGATGATCATGTTCCTGATGATAATTTGTCAAATGTATCTAACAATCTACATAAAAATATTTCAAAAGCAACTAAAATGCAGACTGGACAGTTAGGTCTGAAAGATGCTACCAGCAGCCAATCAGCCCAGAAAATGTTTCATAGCTCTTCACAAATAGCTGCTGATGCTGCATCAGAAATAGTATATATACCAGATGACACAGTTGAGCTGAATGCCTGTGATGATCTACTTAATAACCGAGACAAGACCGAGAACACCTCCATCCAACTGGAAAAGGGCCAGAAGAGTTCCTCTACATGTTTGAACTGTGGGTTAATCTTTGCTGATAAGGCATCCTTGTCACTGCACATGCTGGTGCACTCTAGTTCTGGATGTATTGCTCTACCTTCGTCTACCTTCAAGAGAACAAACAACGAAACAAAGAAAAAAGAAAAAGTTGTTCGTGTACAGGTATGCAACTTTATCAAGGGAGAAAAACTGACAAAAGTTTAAAAGTAGTTTTTCTTGTTTAGCATGTAGTCATGTAAAAATGTTAATTATAGCCCTTTATAGATAATTTCATGAACATATCTTGATACTGATTATGTATTTAATATGAAATAACACTAATGTATACATTCTGTTTGTGTTCTCTTAAAACTTCATGTTTTGAAGGCATCAGAAGTGAATACAGATGATTCCCCAGACAACTCTGAAACCTTAGAAAAGTGTGACTCGGTAATGGAAGCAAGAACAGCTCAATCATCTGGGGTTCACCCTGACACGACAGGGGTAAGGTCCAAAGGGGCATCAAACACCCCAACTAAGGGCAGAGAATCAAAAAAGGAAACAAAAACGCTCTACTGCCGATTTTGCAGTAAGGCTTGTAGAAAAATAGATCTGCATCTCAAGTATGATCACCCAAGGGAACCTGAAGTCATAGAAGCTCTGCATACAAGCAAAAGCCCAGAAGAGAGGAAGAAATTACTGAGTCATCTTTGCTATAAGAAGACTTCAGAATGTGATAACACCGTCCCGGAGGTGGAAGAAGACCTTGTTCATTGTCTGTTCTGTCAGGGTTCTTATCGAAGGAATCAATTTTGGAAGCATGCTTTAATATGTGAGCAGAAAGAACCACAGGGAATTTTGACTCCAGGTGAAGCTGCAAGCACTGTACATAATCCAGACACTCCTCTAAAAATCAAAACCAGCATAGCACAGAAAACCTCTGATCCAGAGTCTGGATATCCCATTCAAGACACAAATTGCAGCACAGGACTACAGACCCTTCCAGGGTCACTGAATGATTCCACACCAGAAGTTGATTCCAGCACTGTGCAGAAAAGTCTTTCTCCACCATCCCAAGCCTTGACGTAGGTTCAAAGGGTCCCACCCATTTTAGACTCCTTCCATAGCACAGTGATGATGCCTAATAAACCAGTAAGTCCTCTAACTAAAGACTCTTGCCACAGTGCTCTTGCACCTAACATGTGTGATAATCCAAAATAACACTGTTTCAGGTCATTCTGTTCAACAGTCCTGTAGACAGGAAGGTCTTAATAAAGAATGATCAATTCCTCCTCTTAATGTAAGAGTGGAATCAGGCATGGAACAGCAATCCACTTTAGAATTCTTCAACTATTTTTCTAAATTTGCTTACATTATCCTTGTGTAGTTCTTCTTAATTGCTGAGCTATGGCAGCAGTGCTCTACAGAAAAACACTGACCAAGATCTTTTCTTGTCGCAAAGTTTAGACTGTAGTGTAGAATTCTTTCCTCACAGAATTGGTGAACCATATACATGTAAACACTGGTTCACAGCTAATCGCTGGCTTAAATCATAAACGACTACCATGCCCACCAGTGACTTGCAGCAGATCTTTGTCTCAGAATAGATTGCTGTGTTTGTCTCAGACCAAAATTATTAAAGAATCAACATATTCTTTAGTTCCAGACCATTGCAGAAGACTGATAATGAAAGAGGACGCTTAACTTTAGGTTTTTGACATCACAATACAGAACACCTATTCCATAATTTTGTTGTTCTATAGATGTCAGTACCACACAGCAAAACCACAGCAAGAACCCTATTTTTTCTGCGTAGAAGGGGTTTTACATACTCCATAGATTGATTTTGATCCTGGACGAATTGCTTATCTGCAAAACAAAGTTTATGGTAACTAGCAAAGAGCACAGAAGTCTACTGCATATTATTTATCTGCAAGATACCTAATGGCTTTTCCTCATTCCCCAGTGTTTTTACTTATTTCAGAAACCTTTCTTTTCTCTTATTTGTTGTTGATCTTGGGGTAAACATGGTGAAGTATAATTGATTTATTTATATATTCTTTTTGGTGTTGAGGACCCTAAATCAATCTTCTGTGGTGATCTGTATACAATTTCATGTAGATACACACATTGCAGTCCTTGTTTTTCTAGTTCTTGTTTTTTTTTTTTTGTACTCTTTTTGGTGTCTCACTCTTTCCATCAGATTTATGTATGTATGCATATGGGTTTGAGCAAACACACTGTGTGTACATGAACATGTATAACATAGATATGTTCATGAATAACAAACTATGGAATATGTGTGCTAATATTTTAATGACAATTACAGATGCTGTCATTACAAAGGGAGGAATGAGGCTTTAGTCTTTTTTTTTTTTTTTTTATTTAAATTGTTTTTTTTAACATTAGGTTGTGTGGGACCCCAGACAGTGGGGGAAAAGCCAATGCGGGTTAAATATAAAAAGGTGCTCTTCACACTGCAACAAATGTTGCATCTTAATGTTTTGACTCTGTTTACAATTTCAAGGTGATCTTTGCACTCTATTGCTGACAGCACATCGGGCAATGCAAAGGAGTGTAAATAAAACATTTCTTTTTGAAAGCTTTCTGTTTCAACAGCAGTATTTGACTTCTTCAAAGTGGCTCCACAATTTTACCAAAAGGGTACATTTAAAAATTCATAATCTAAATACCATTACTGTATTGTGGAAATCTCCATTCTGTTTGCCTCAGTGTTATGGTTGCACAACCCTATTTTTTTATGATGTCAATTTTTTTGTTCAAACCTCTTCAATTTGGAGGTCTTTTTTGGTTCCTTTTTGCAGTTGTAACTGCTTATACTTATCAAATGTAACTTTTCCCTGATACCATTCATTAGCAGAAGTGAGGCATCAACAAGTTTTATGCATCACAAACATCTTTCAGAAAATGGTAAAGGAAAAGCTAAAATGATATAAATCTGCTTCTGTTGTTTGAATGCAAGGGTTCTTACAACACCGCATCTTCAGTGCTGAACCAGGGCTTGCAAAGACCCTCAGTAATAACAAGAACTGAAAAAAAAGGAGACCGTTGTGGATTTTCCTTTGGAGCAAATTCAACACCTTGCACACTACAGATGTGGCCAGACATGGATACTGTGGCTTAGTGTCATGAGGAAGGCCTGTCATGGATCTCACAAATAAGGACTTTGAACATTGCATTTACTGTTGTGGGTTATTTAGTGTTAAGTTTGTTTTTATGTACAGAGGTGCTAGCATAGCTATAGACATATAGCCATTATTAGCTGCATGAAGTTGCTTCCAGTCACTAGCATCAAGTATAACCTCCTGTCCATCACTAGCAGTTCCTTAGCAAAACTAAATGCTGATTCATTTTATTTAGAGAATAACTTACTAAATACCATTCCAGTATCTGGAAGCTCTTCTAACTGAGATTCCTGTAGGACCAGAAGGTTAAATCCTGATCCAGAATCCATAAGAAAACTTGCTTCAGACAATGGACATGGTGCAAGATGGTATGATGCTGATCCAGGATCAGCATGGTTTCCCACTGATTGATTAGATGCAATTTCATTAGCTACTACCCTGTTTTGAGTTCCTGAAGTTTATTGTATAGTTAAATGAAAAGAGAAAATGGGATTCTTGTGAATTTAAATGGACATGTTCAAATGTTTCTTTAAATGTTTTGCTATATTGAAGAAATAAATATCTTCTATCAATAAGCTGGAGGAATTTTCTTTTGTCAATATGATTTCCAAAAACGTTCTCTCTTTGTATATGGGGAATAGATTAACCCGTCAATTTCAGTTGTTAATTAGGTTTCTCCTTAGGCAATTCTACCAAGCTGGAAAGGTGAAGGCTAGTATTGGTTTCTTCTGAGACACTTGGAAGTTTGCCATTTTTCAAACTGTTGCAAATGCAGTGTCATTGGACAATCCATCATGCTTGGAGGAGAGAACTAATTGCCAATTCTGTCAGCTAACAGAGCATGATGTAGGTTACCGTTGAAACTTAATGTTGACAACAGTTTGTTTTTGGCTTGGTTTTTTTGCATTTAACTAATTTGTATCTGTTTCTATGCAAAGCCAATGACAGTGGATGACCTTTCAGAGAAAGTGGAACGTGTGAGAGTGCACACCTGTCAGCACTGCAGCGCATCATTCTCCAGCCCATATCATCTACGCAGACATGTATACACTCATACAGGTCAATGAGCAAACTTTCCTGCACATAGAATTACATTGTCAGATGGATGTGTTGCAATATGTTTGTATATTTCACTGTTACTCAGAGGTTTTGATCTTGTTTAGGTGAAAGGCCTTATCAGTGCAGCCTGTGTAACTTGGGCTTCATTCAGAAATACCGCCTTCGAAATCACAGAATGACCCACCATGGTGAGTCCCAAGTTCTTATTTGAGTGCTCACAATGGCTTTGTAGATTTGTTTTTTTTCGTAGATAATTAATTAAATTAAATTTCACAATTTTTCCAAAATGCATAATTACCATGAGATAATGTATCATTTTCTGTATAGTATTTGTATTTAATGTGTGATTAATTATGTTAATTGACGACAGGTTAGTAACGTTTTGGTATCTGTGTGTGTGTAAATATATTATAATTCTATGATCACATAAAAAATTGTTATACATTATATACATAATATATTATAATTAGATATTTTTGAGATTGAAGTGGGAAAATACACAACCAACTGATCCAACTTTGTTGTAATGACCTGAAAACAAGTCAGATGTGGCTCAGTAGTGTGTGTGGCCTCCACGTGCCTGTATGACCTCTTGACAATGCCTGGGCTCCTGATGAGGTGGCAGATGGTCTCCTGACTAAAGCATCTGCCAACTCCTGGATAGTCTGTGCTGCAATGTGGCGTTGGTGGATGGAGTGAGACATGATGTTCCAGATGTGCTCAATTGGATTCATGTTTGGGGAATGGATGGGCCAGTCCAAAGCATTAATGTCTTCGTCTTGCAGGAACAGCTGACACACTCCATCCACATGAGGCCTAACGTTGTCTTGCATTAAGACGAACCCAGGGCCAACAGCACCAGCATATGGTCCCCCCCAAAGAAATGCCACCCCACCCCATTACTAACCCACTGCCAAACCAGTCATGCTAGAGGATGTTGCAGGCAGCAGAAGGTTCACCACAGCGTCTCGAGACTCTGTCACATGTGCTTAGTGTGAACCTGCTTTCATCTGTGAAAGGCGCCAGTGGCAAATTTGCCAGTCTTGGTTTTCTCTGACATTTTTTCTCTGACCTGGGTATGCACATTTGTGGTACCCAGGAGTGCACCTGTGTGTAGCCTAATGTCACGGCCTCAGAGGTTGTTTAAGAGAATATTGGGAGCAACAACACCATGAAGTCCAAAGAACACACCAGACAGGTCAG